>VZRE01000577.1:0-16938 GCA_013396775.1 Cephalopterus ornatus
CTCTTTTAGGCCTGATTCTCGTTTCACCCTTCTTGCCTGTCATGAGGAATGAAAAGCAAGGACCACATAGGTAGCGTGTGTCACTAGCTTTCTACCAGTATGCAAATACTTAGTAGTCAAGAACACTATTTTATTTTTCCCTCCTTTCCACTGCCATTATCTCCTGTCCCTCCTCTTTCCTTGCAGATTTGTCATTACTTCATTTTTATAATCACAAGAAATGTGCAACTTTCATTACTGATGCTCTTATTTGCATCTTGAGTTTATGCGGGCTATAAAAGGAGCAGCAGAGAAACGGCATCTAGAAGGGCAGTCATTTCTGTTTATTTTTCCAAGCAGATACAACTGAGAAGGACAGAATTTCCTTCCAGGACTCATCCCTTCATTCAGGGTAGCCCTCACTGGTGTAGCACCTCTAGGATTAAAACATGGAACACTAATCTTCTCCTCCCAAGTTTGGTGAGATGGGAGTAGTCTGAAAATCCATCTCTTGGTTACATACTACTCTATGCCCACACAGCATGGTTATCCTTGGCCTTTGCCCTCTCTCTTGCTCTTTTACAGATGTTTCACATTTTTATCTCTCCTCAACTATTCTAGTTTGAAATTCTCCTTTTTTCTTTAACTTACAAGTGAATTGTCTGCTTTATTCTTTATTCTTGTGCTTACCATCTAGCCCCTGGAAACTATAGGGAAAAAAGAAAAAAAAAGAAAAACAAGAACCTGACTATCCAGCAGAAAAGAATATAGTTTCATCTAGGAGCCACAGACATGAACTAAGGCAGAAACTGAATTTGGCTACAGTACACAATCTTCTCCAAAAGGCTTTTTTGGCAAACATTTAATTTTGTTTGCTCTTGGCTTATTAACATAGTCATCATTCTATAATCTTAGAAGAAACATAAAAAATTATGAAAGGGGTTTTTTTGCCTTAGAGTGGCTACAAACTAAAAAGGGTTTTTTGTATTAAAGGTATTTATCATGTATCACAAACAGCATTTGCATAAATATTAAATCTATTTATCTTAAATTATCCCCCATATATGCAAATATTTTTAATTTTAAATACAAATGGATTTTTTTTCCTGTGACATAAACATATCGATTGTGCAAATTCTGCATTTATTAATAACAGGTAACCATTTGTCATGCTTACCCCTGCAGGATGAATACTAATATGAAAAAGTTACACTAATTCTGCTGCATACTTCATTCCCAGCAAATCAGTCCAATCTCTCTGTCTTCTCTTACTATTGTGAGTTTTTTTAAAATAAGAGCTCTTAAATAAGAGTGAATGAGGTACAAACAGATAAATTAGTTCTTCACTTCCAAAAGCTGCATGTAAACAAGTACTGGTAAGTGCTTGTTTTCCTATGGGAAAAAAACAAAACCAAAAACAAACAAAGGAAAAAATAACCAATCAAACCAAACCAGAGAGAATGAATCAGACTTGTTAAGGTCATTTTTTTTCTTACTTTAAATTATTTATCTTTTACATAATGGGACATCAAAGACGAAAAATTATTTTCCCCACTGAAAGCTCATGTTTGTTTGACAGCGTCACAAAACCCACCTGAATATCTGAAGGAAAGATTGACAGGGTGGCCTTTCAGGTACTTAACTTACCCTGCCTCCACTGGACTCAGGGGTCTAACTATCTAGCTGTCAGTATTAAACTCTGGAGACCTTCCACAATGACCCATTGTAACTGGTTAAGCAAAATATGATATGATTAGCTGATTTAAAACAATGAGTGAGCAAGTTCATAAACAACAGCATCCATAAATTTACGTTTACGTAGGAAGGGTATCAAGAAAACATGGAAAAATTTTTAGAGACTATTCCAGCCCAGGGAAATGTCTTCTTATGTAACCATATCACCAGAAAAATCCTTTCAGATTCTGCTTTTGCAAACAGATTTACAGGGATGATGTTTCACATCATCTATTCTGATGCTGAATACCTCAAAACTAGGGTTCCTCACTTGCACTAGTCGGTGAGGGGCTCTAGGGGATTTTTGCACTTCTTATTAAAGAATTAAGGTTAGGATGCAATCTTCCAGCTGAAAGTCACAGTCAAAGCTGAGAAAGAAATGGGGGAGAGGAAAGAAAAATTAAGTCTGCAAAATCATTTTCATCAAAAGGGAAGAATTCCATCAAAAGAAACACTTTCAAAACAGTCAGACTAGTTCATCATAACAAGATGAGCTTTCATCAACTTGAGCATTCCATGGAGTAGTTTATTTGTACGTTGTTCCAGCAATATCTATATATCATACATAAAATAATTTAAATGTAAATTATTTACTGTTCAAGAGAGTTCAATCTATTATTTTGGAAAGGAGATACTTATGGAAGAAAAGCTTACATTTAGAACATAAACTTCATGTCAACATGACCTGTTCACTGGAGGTCCCTTTTTGTTTCCTGAAATAACATGTCCTTTTATTGAACCGTATACCGCTACATGAACTTTAAAACATGCTTTAAAAGAGACAGTGTCTTTGCAACTTGAGCACAGTACAAGGAACTAACATTGAGCATCAACAAGAGTCAGCAGCAAGCTTTCCAACTTTATTCAGCAGCTAGACAAATACTGACAAATAAACTATTCCCTGACCTATCCAGACAATTTTATTACCAACCATTTAGAGTTCCTACAGCCTAGGAGCAGCAGAGGAACAATTTCAGAAAGACCCTCAATAACAGACTGCTGCATATCACCACTGAGATGAAAATGATGATTTTCACGTGAGAACAACAGAATTGGACTTTCTGTCAAATATGTAACTGCAGTGATCATTGAGTGCTCATAAAATTCTTTCTCTGTAATGAAATTACACACTATTTCTCTTAAGAAACTAAGCATACCATGCACAACTAACTTTAACTATCATGATGTTGTGTTAAAGGAATATATGGTGTTTATTAGAAATGCATTTATTTAAACTTTATAGTACTCTGCATTCACCAAAAAGAAGATTGCACTCTGGCAAAGGAGTCTTGGAGTCCCATATAAACACTTCCTTTTGCAAGATAAAAAATTATAGATTCACTGTAACTGGAAAATTAAAGTTGTTTGGTTCAATTTCTTTACATAAAAGAAAAAAATCTCCTGGTTTCTATTATTATTAGTTTTGTATTTTATCATTTCATTGAGAAGGATCTGTTTAGGTATTAAAAAAATGCATAACATGTTATTCACCAGTCACTTTGCACAGCAAAATAGGAACTGATATTGTGATAATTAGGTATAATATCTGTGCATTTCTGTGATTCACTGAAGCATACTTCTCAATTCTACTAATGTTAACAGGTTTGCAATACTATAATTTTTTATTTATCTGTCCAAGGACTCAACTCTGGCATTTTGTACAATGCTATGCAGAGAATCTATTCAACTGAGAGAGATGAGAAGTTTCAAAGACTGCAATGTAAAACTGTCTGAATGTGAGTGAACCGTACAGAAAAGGGAGCATTAGGCCTGACGAGTCTTCTCTGAACTTCTTCAAACATCATCGTCTGAGAGAGATCACTGCTGGTGAGCTCTTTCACAGACATATGCAAAAAGCATTCACTGAAAATGCACGACTGGAACTAGTTGAACTTGGTATACAATGAAACATCATAGCAAAAATTGCAAATGCAAGTCTCTCTGGCAAGACTCAGAGCAGTTATGTTAGTGCTATGTTAGTAATGTACTTTTCAGGGACCTCCACATAGGCCTGCTGAGCTCTCCTGCCCACTGCTGGCTGAAAGCCAGGATCTCCCCTTGTGAAGGAACACCTCTCAGGGTTATTGCTCATGGCTGAGAGATTCCCTGTGGCAGCAAATTTTCAGTAAGTGATTAACCACATGGTAAACTTTGAAATCTCAGGTGAGTGATACAAAGGATTGATTGTACACATTAGACATAAACTGCGAAGTCTGAGACTATGCCTGAATCCAGCCGCACCTAAACTCCTCTCTGAGAAGGCATTTGGGTATGCAAGGGGATCTTGTCTAGACACCATGACCTAACAGGAGGATCTCCCTCACAGTTCTGTCTGATCCTGTCTTCTATGTAGTAAATAATCAAGCATATTTTGCCATCAAATCTTTTTAACCCACTGTCACATTTGCCATTTAACTCTGTTAACTCACTATTTTAGATCAATAAGGTATATTGTTGCTTCTCTCTTATGGATAAAGCACATCACTCTCCCCATGACACAGAGAATAACAGCTCAGTATGAGGCACCATCATTTTGTGGAGGTGGATAAAAGCTATTTTGATACCAGTTTGAGTAATTTTTTGCATGGTTGAATGCTGAATGTGGGGGAAAAAAAAAATCACTGCGTAAGATCTTATTCAGAGGCAATTATGCCTCTTCAAGAGCAATGCAGCACAGGTGGAGCAAGTGCAGCACAAGTGGAACCCAAGTGAGCACACAGACGCACAATATACCTTTTTTATTTGTAATACCAGTAATTGTTACACTTTTCATCTCTGAAAACCAGAAAGTAGCAAATAAAAATAATGCACTACAGGACACCAGACTGGGAAAGGTATGCAGACAAGTGCAGCAGCATTTGAAAGACCTCTGTAATCTCTGTGTCATCTGGCACATGGTTAGTTATGCCCATCTCCTGGAATCTATACTGAAAATTATTCCTGTTCCACCTCATTTTTTCTAAGGAGCAATGTTGCACTCTGGATTTCTTTGTGCCAAATTATCTCAGTCTAGTGCTATTGCAACACACAGAGCAGAGCATACAAACTACATAAGCAGCTTTGTGCTTCACACTCTGTGTTCAATACAACTAGTTTCAGTAAAAACAGTAGCTGGAGAAACAAACCCACTCTTTAGCCTTATCTTTGTCTTAGACTCATTCCCTATGGATGATCTTGGGACTGGAACTGCTGTGAAAAAATGGGACACAGCTGGCAGGGCCTTTTAACAGGATGCTGCTTCTTACATGTTGCATTGCAATTGTTATTCTTCAGATACATGCACACTCTTGACTGTAAGCCTAAAGCAGTGATGAAGACCATGAGCTGAAATGAAGCTTACTCAGTATCATAAAGGGATTATAAGGAAGAGAATGGGAGTCAGTCATGCATGGCAGTCTGAAATCTTTCAAAGTAATGATCTTTAATTAGGCATAAAAGCCAGAAGTTACAGCCTACTTGATTAGCTAAAATCTTAGTAAGAAAAGAAAATACTAATCTTCCATTTAATCAAATGAATAATCATTATTAAAAAAAATAATCACCAATAGGGAAAAAAATGTCCACACTGGAAAACAAAGACTGACTGTAGGACATAGAAAAGCTTAGAAAATTTTAAACAGGCACCAAGTTAGATTCTGCTTTTCATAAATCATATTCATCAGCAGAGAGACACATTAGAGCAGTACAACCGGTTATTAGGAAACTGGTAAGAACACGTTCATTACTAATCTTAAGCCAAAAATATCATGCATTATTAAGTTAGAGCATAACATAAAAGCATGACAGAAACACTTCAAGACTGTAAACATGGCAACATCAGCTCTTGCAAGCAGGCAAGTGATGTCTGTAATAAATGCTGAAGAAATATGATGCTTCAAACTGAATCAGTTTTCTCCACCTTGCTTCCCTTCAAGGGGTTAAATATGTATGTATATCATGTACATAATATATATAATAAGTTTAGCTTGAAAAGTAGGAGAGATAATACTCTTGAGAAATTGTTTTCTCATTCTGCCATTCAGTGGGCCTGGAATTAAACTGTTTGGGGTCCTTTAGGCTTTCAAATTGGAGTTAGCCTATGAGTAGCAGTGTTCCTGATTTTGAAATATAACTGGTTCTGCCTGTAGCAGAGACCTGTGTAGCCTGCCTATGGGTTCTTATGCTGTATACAGTGTGATTTACATGAGAAAACTGAAATGGTGAAACCATTTGTAAGTTACTCCAGTAGTGGAATAAAAGACAAATGAGCACCTGATTTCTAACTCACATCTGTGAGACACAGATCAGGACCAGTACCTTCAAGTCACTGTTTTATAAACTAGAAAGACGTTTAAATTAACTTGAAATTTTAGGTGTCTTTTTCTGCCTCCCAAAATTATTTCTATTATGGCAGAAAACCCCTGCCCTGCAGTCAGAATGGCATTTTGCCAATATCATACAAACACTGCATAAAATGACCTCAGTGAAACAGAGGCCAAGAAATGAATGCAGGCTTCTGGAAGAGTACAAGAAAATGATGCACATATCTTACCTTATGGTGGAAAATCATGGGGAGGTCAGAAAACAGATAGCAAAATGATAAAATAATAGTAAAGCAGCCACGGGGATTCACCAGCTGGGGCACATGTGATTGACTGCACATCCAGAGGGGCTGGTGGGCACAGCAAGCACTGTTACAGCTCCTGCATTAGGAACATGATGGAGAGTACCCACAGACAGGAACACACCCTGCAGTGTCAGCCAGCCGAAGTGGAGGTAGGCAATGCTGCTATAGCACAAAACTCACAGGTCTCAGAGAAACCTTTCCCACCATAAAAAGAGGAAAATGAAATAAAACAGATCTCCACTTCAGGATATCAGATTCCAGCGCCTTCTGTGTGAATATAAATCCTCAGGAAAAACTTCTGAAATTTTTCTTCCATGATAAAAGGAGAATAAAGAAATCTTTGTAATTTGTCTGAAAAAACATGCTTCTGATAGGCTTATCAGCCAGCTGTTTTTCACAGTTTCACAGCCAGCATTATTTTCCTCACTGTTAGTCTTGGCTTGTGTGAAGAAACTCTGGCAAGTTTTAAATGCTCTGCAGTGAGTGAGCAAGTTGACCCCTTCTATCAGCCTTCTGCAACAGAGTTACAGCAGATAAAAGGGAAAATAGGTAGCAAATATTTCTGAAATATTACATATACAACTTGAGCACCCAACAGTGCCCAAGTGACTGTAATCCATAAAAGTTTCTCAATAAGAGGAAAATGAAGATTCATCTCAACCCAGGAAGAGGAAGTAAACCGAAGATTTTTTTACTGTGGGTTTTACTTTCTTTTTAAGCAATTTATCCTTGGCTGTGTGACCTCAGAAGGTGTTCATGTTTCACAGTTCCCAATTACAGGAACAGATTTTTCTTTCAGTCCATGAGATCTCTTTATGTAGGTTTTTGGGTTTTTTTAATGTGTTTCAGCCATAGAAGCATGTGTTTCTTTAGAGAAAAGAACTACCCATTTGTTCTAGGCTAGAGATTAACTCCTGTTGCTATGGGATGATATCTTCTCCTGCACTGACCCACTGCTGTTTTCACTGTGGGTCTGCTCCCACCCTATATCACAGTGAAAATAGTAGTGGGTCAGTGCAGAAGGAGATATCATCCCATTGCTTTATATAAAAGTGAAGAAAAAATTATATAGCGTTCAGATCAAAATGGAGAAGAAATACTTAATTTAATGCTTTTTCTCTGAAGACTTACAGCCTACAATGAAAACAGCACAACTTTTTCAGGGATCTATGAAAAAATCCATACCGTTACTCCGTAGAAATATTCACATACTCAATACATCTTGACATTGAAGTTACTTGAGAATCCTTCTGTTGTCAGGTACGAAGATAGTTAATAAACTCAAGAGTCCTTCAGCACAAAGTACTCTCACATACTTTCTTCGGTACACAAAAAAGACACAATGCACAGTAGAGACACACTCTCACTAGCACTTCTCCGCATGACATCCCAACAAGTTGCAGGACCTGCAGTAGCCCTTCTGTGCAGGAGCTGAAGGCCTTTTGTTGTAAGGCAAGCCTTAGCAAAATAGCCCACTAGCATTGTTTGTGCAAAACACGCAGGAAATGCTTTTATATGGACACCTAATATTTAGTCAGTAGACTTGGAAAATACCTCTAAGGAAAGAGCAAAGCATGTAAAAAAGCACACAGTAAGTTAATGTGGCATTACCTTCAGTAGACACTTACGTGTTAGACAAGGTTTGCCCAAGTGACCCAGTAAGTCAGTGGCAGAAAGGAAGTTAAAATCTAATCATCTATTTTAACTTTCACAATGTGTCATCTCCTGAAGACTAGGTTCCCCATCATTTACTTCAACATAAAAGAAAAGATAGAAGGTGTATTCCCTTCTGTTCCATAAACAGGTCTCTAAGTTTGAATATCATGTAATTTCACGAACGAGGTGAAGAGCATAGTATCTACTAGGAGCTTGCCAGCCATAGGTTTTCAAATTAGAAAGGCTTATAGGGAACCTTGCCTCTGACAAAGTACTTGTTTATCGATAATCACCTCTGCATAGAAAAGAAAGACCTGTATAAGTCTGAAAAATAAGTATGGCTCCGGCTGGTGACTCATTACTCCCTCCATTTTGTAACTATACATTAAAACCAGATGAGCACATAAAGGATACCTTGCTAGAAATATTTAAACTTAGAAAAGTTAGAAGTGTATTGGTAAATAATTGTTAAATAATCTCAGCTCTAATGCAACTCAGACAAACCAATTATTTCTACAGTTGAAGTAGGCAGTTAAACTCAAATTTGAAAAGCTAACATTTGGCTAACAAGTTCTGTAATCATCCGTGTAAAAGCAGTTAAAACTTAGACTTGTTCTTATAGAAACTAAATAAAATTTTATACTCTTTGATGACAATATAATAGAGTCTTTAATTTCCCATCAGGATTGATCTTCAGTACCATCAATAAAACATTTCTCTGTTGTAAAGTTGCAAGACTCTCCTCAAGTATTTCAAAAGCCTTAAAGCGGAAATGGTATTTTTGTTGATAGAAAATACTTTTTAAGCATTTCATTTGATAGACTTTCTTATAGAATAGGTCACGTAGGACTTTCTCACACACTTTTTTCCCCTGGAGTGACTTATGTCAGGTATTTCAGTAGAAGGCAGGACACTTCTACATCACTCTCCAGAGGAGGATGCTGTACCATAAAAGAAAACAGTGTCTTCCTGACCCTATCTGATGATTAGTTTAGGTCATTAAGCTTTTGGCTTCTATATTGCCAAAAAGATAGTTTCATCTTTAGGAATAAAACCACCTTGTTCCCCGATTCTGTATCTTCAATTTCCTTACGGAAAATGTTAAAGACTTCTATTTCTATTACATCAGGATACCAAGACAGAGAACTTCACAGCAGCAGTAAAATCAAAACACCTCTTTTTTAGTACACCATTTCAACCCATAAAAACACACATGCACAGGTGCAGCTTAGAGCACAGACCAGCATTCATTTTAGTTGGTTTTCTCCCCAAGCACTGCTTTTGCAGAAACACATCAGTAATGCAATGTGGTTTTCAAGTAATATTTTACATATACGGCACGCTATTATCTGTAGCATACTCAGCAGATAACTTCATAGTTTCTACTCTTGTCATACACAAATTCTAAGAAACAAAAAAAAAAAGTATTAAGCAATATATAAAAGTTCCTGCAATGATTAAAAGCACTCTCTACTTAAAGTTGAATTTGCATGTTACTGTGCATCTTTATTCTCTATAAAAACACCCTCTCTGTTCAAAACCAGAAAAATAAACTCGCTTTCTAGAACTAGTAACATTCAGTTACACCTCAGCTCCTTGAGAACAACCATCCCTATACTATGTGACTTCACCTGATGAGCACTCTTTATACCTGCTACTGCACCCTGCAGTAATAAACAGCTCACGGCAGAAAGTAACACTGCCAGGAGTAGCCTCAAGGCCAATGCCATTGCAAGGGACCAAACATGTTTGTATGCCTGTAATTATTAATACAGCCAGAAATCTCTAGCTTTTCAGCCTCATATTCTGAAAATCCTTGTGAAGTCAGAAAAATTAAAGTTTCTAGAAAGGCTGATCTTCTTCCCTGTTTGCCATTAATGTATGCAATGTGGAAAATATTATCCACCCACAATCCCTGCTGCATGCAGAGATTCATGGGATCAAGTAAATTAATTGGCATGTGAGTAGTGAAAGAGAGTGCTTTGTTTCTTCAGAGCTGCATGTAGCAAGTGACAGGATGCAAAGGTGGATCATGAGGTGATAGGATTGTAAAATAGGACAAAAAATTCCTCTCCTGACCTCATCATTCACAACACTCAGACCTTCAGTACAAAGCATGTTAATTGCAAAGTGTCTCAGTTTAATGAGACAGAAGTGTTTTGCTAAGGAGGATGAATTATGAGGAAAAGACCAAACAAAAACTCCTCCCTCTAAGCAATTGTAAGTCTGAAAATTAAGAGGCTCCAATTGAGAAAGTGTGGAGAAAAGAAAAAAATAACAGCCCTTTATTAAAAGATCTATTTGTACTGGCAAAACAACAACAAAAACAAAACAAAACAAAAAAAGACAAAAAAACAGACCCCACCAAACAATAATCCTATACCCCAAAAAATTCCCTTAAAAAAAGGTAAACAGTTCAGTTTGTGCTTTTGGCCCAAATCTAACCACAGTCAGCGGGGGGCGCTGTTGGATCGCTGGCAGAGCAGAGCCTGCAGTGCTCTGTGCTGGCCGGTAGGGGACGCTGTTGGATCAGGTGGTCGCCGTGCAGGGCCCCNAGGTTCGTTCCCAAGAAAACTCACGCAGTCTGTTGTGGTGGTTGCTATAATTGTCCCTTCTTTCAATGGTGTTCACAAGAACAAAACTGCAGCCAGGTAATCAGGTTGAGAGCAGAGACGGAAAAAAAACCTCCAGGACTGCTTTTTCAACCCACAGTTTGCTTCTGTCCCCCCTAACCAAAAACCTCACCCCCTTCCTCTTCTGGAGAAGGATGAAACCAAAAGACCAAAAGACACTCCTCGCCACCACAGACTTCCCAAGGGCCATCAGCTTTGGAATGTCAGGCCTGGGCCAGTTCCTTTATGTTGTTAATCACTCACTCAACCTCTCTCACAGCTGCAGGCAGGGGGAAGGGAAGAAAAAATCCCTGCCCAGTTTTCAGCACACTTGAAACCTATGACACAAAGCAAGCACGCTGTGCAGTGTACAGAGAAAAGAGCCAGCAGGCACCAGTACTGGAGACCATCAGCAACTGTGATAGAAGGAGGCTGGTGCTAAAGGTTACCTCTGAGCCACCATGGACAGCATGTCTGCTCACCAAGCCATCAAAATAGGATTTTCATCTTGTTGTTGTTTGAATACATAGCAGTGAGATGTATTCTTCCCTGCTTTACTTCTTATCTGACATAATCTAAGTCCATAGTTTAGAAGATTTTTCTGGGAGCAATGCCAGCAGTACGGCTGAAGTCAATTTATATCACGTTAAACCATCACCATCACAACTCCTCCTCTCTAGGCTGCCTTTAATAGTACTAAAGGTCCCCCTACAAAGTGCAGAGTAGGTGTGATGCTTGTGCTGTTCCCCTGGTGTTTGTACTAGGATAATACCAGTGTGCAACGATGTTATGGGAAAAAAGATCTGCAGATACTGTGTATTTTCACTTTTGCACTTCTAAATAAGAACACCTCATTGCATCTGAGCACTTCTGCAATGCAATACTTATTTTGAATATTGCACAGGGTTCTATACTGTTGCAAAATCATTTAAGTGGTTAATGTCTGCTGAATTAGGAGCCCCATCCCAGAACTGGTATAATGCACATACAGGAATCCTCTCACTAGTAATTACAAAGGATTTTATTCTTGTTTGGTTGATTTCTTTGTTGCTTACCTTGGTTGTTAAACACAGCGAAAGAAAATTAAAGACTGTAGTATAATAAATTTCAAACCATGAGTATTTAGCAGAAAAATAGGGATTTTAAAACATTTATATCCTGGATTAACCAGAGGGAAATCTTACTTCTTTCAAGAATCAGATTAATTCTCAAATATTTATCCACTGCCACTGCATAGCTGGTTAACAGCAATTATTGGAGAGCTTAATTACTAACTTAGATAATTCCACACTTTCTGAGCTTAAAAGTGAAATGTTAATTTACACTACTTTAATTACATTCCCTTTTAAAAGGTTAACTTTGGATTCTTAATGCAAAGAGTGCATTTTAGGAAAGAAGGCACCTATAGTACATGCAAGATGAGGAGGGGATCCGAGACAGCCAGCAAACAGTACCTAAAGGGCACCTACAAGAATGCCAGAAAGGGACTTTTCACAAAAGCAAAGGGGCAAGTGATAGGACAAGGAGCAATGGCCTTAAGGTCATTCTTAAGATGAAGGAGGGTAGCTTTAGATTAGACATAAGGAAGAAACTGTTTACTGTGAGGGTGGTGAGGCACTGGAACAGGTTACCCAGAGAAGTTGTGGATGCCCCATTCCTGGAAGTGTTCAAGGCCAGGTTGGATGGAGCTTTGAGCAACCTGGTCTAGTGGAAGGTTCCTTAGCATGGCAGGGCAGTTGGAACTAGATGATCCTTAAAGTCCCTTTCAACCCAAAATCATTTTGTGATTCTATGGATTTGGCGACTTTCATGTGAAAACAAGCCTTTCAATGCTCCAGGAGTTTATGAAGTTTCTTTCCTACCTGACTTTTGATCATATCATATATGTAAGTTTTTGTATAAGCCAAACTAAAGATAATATTGAGCTCTTACTGGGCTTCTTAAATAACTAGTTTGTACATGCCATCTGCCATAACATTACTACAGAAGGCTATTCTATAAACTTAGCTAACCAATTTACATTTCTTTCCCTCATGTACTTCTTCCAGCCTTTAAACCAAGTAATTCCCTGTTTTAGAAACCCCATCTGCATCTTCCATCTTCTCTACTTTTAAAACCCTCTTCAAAATGTTCTTAGTTAATCAGATCTGAAAATGTCAGTCTGCCCTTTTAAGATATAGTATGACAATTTATATGTTTGTTAAAACCATAATTTATGTATCACTCATGTATGACACAATCTGAAGTTTCTCACAGCCATTTTCTCACACTCTAGTAGACCATTAGATATTTATATAATTATCTCATTTTCCAGCTGGCTTTTATCATGAGATGGAGTCCTGTGAAATTTAATTATCTGAAGAAGTATTTGTTGGAACAAAACATGGTTTTGCACAGGACCTGAATAAAATATTGCCTTTGCCTGAAAGAACGAATAGAATAAGTGGATTTTTCAAAGATAAATATTTGCAATATTATGATGTTTAGTCTATGAAAAAAACTGTGCATTTTTGTGCTCTTTCATCAGAGCCATTTGAAATTTGCTCTTGTTTCAGATCTGAAGGAACCCTGCATGGAAAACAGGTAAGCCAATTTTTTCCAACAGTAACAACAATCTCCAAATACCAGCAACCCTGTTTTTCTCATACCCTTACCATGACATTGCTGCAAGACTGCTAGCTTGAGTACAAAAATATAAATTTTTAAAAATAAATTAGTAAAGTGTGAGATTAAAAGATTAATGCCATAGAAAGCTTAACCACGCTGCATACACTTGTTCCGTTTCTTGGTCAAGCTGGCTCCTGAACACACCTGCTCCTCACAGCGTACTTTGCAATGTGCCTGTGCAAACACTCTGCAGCTCTTGACCTTTTAAGGATTTTGTGGTATCTTAAAAGATTTCTCTACATTTAATAATCAATACCCATATATCTTTGCTCCTATACAGGCATGCTGCATTTCTGCAGGAAGTGAAACCCTCGTAACAAGCCACTCCAAGGTACGGTGGAGAAGAAACATGGCTATGACCTATTCATCACTGAGCACTGCCTAGGCAGAACTACTACCTAAGCTAGCTCAGAGGAAAGCAGGGGCTCAAAAGCTTATGAACACAGCAGTAGATATGCTCTTCTTATACGTTCAAGGATCTACACATCCATGAGCGTTTTTTGGTTTTTACCTAATGCTCTGGAAGATATGGTTTAGTTGGAGACCATTTTCTGGGAGGCTAAACAAAGCAGGATCCAACACAGATGATACTGAGGTGACTCTCTTTGCCAGAAAATGACATCTTAACATATATACTTTTCATAACATTGTGTGTGTAATACAAAATGCAGGGGAACCCCAGACATGATATTCTGCTTTCCTTGCTGTAAAGGACACATTTAGGGAGGATTTACACATTATGTAACTTCATGAAATGTTAACTATTTTCATACAGTAGAGATGATTTCTAATAGAGCAATAACATAGAAGAGACAGTTGCAACAATTTTCCTCTCATCTCCGTCTAAAATTCAAAAGCATTTTCTCATCTGTAAACTTTAACTGTTTTCCTTATAACTTAATGCAATTGCCGAGTTCAGTTCTACCAAGGACTCAGCCCTTGCTTAACTTTCCATCCAGTGCCTAGAATTCACAGCTTCATATTGAACTACTGTTGTCTTTGTTTTCCCAGGGAAAATTCCAGGTTTTACATTTGTTTTTTTTGGAAATGAAGACCAGGCAAAGACATAAAAACTGCACTGTTATAGATGTAAAAACTGAAGCACACATGGAGACTGACTTCTTATGCTTCACAGTATGGAAATGATCATTATTCCTTATTTTACTGAGTAAGAATCCAGTATATGCAGTATAACAGAGACAGTTACATCATTAAGCTACAGTACAATATAAGGGGAGCTACGTGGTTCAGTAGTACCTTTCCGTTGGCTATTTTTATATTGAGACTCACATGTATGCTGCAATGTTGTAAACTAAAATATATTAATATATTACAAAATTGGGTTATCATGTTATATACATGATTAAAAGGTAACACCATTCACCCATCTCCCTGTTTCACACAACTCTTATTTCAAGGCAGATATACCAGACCACATAGGAAATGCATGTCTACACCATTCAGTCCACTACATAAGGCAGGACCACTCTGTAGACTTGTGCAGCATTAGATTAAGCATAGATAAACAATTCAACTTTTACCAAGAAACAGGACAAATCTCTAAGGCTGTTACCCAAATATCTCCATCTGTTAGCTCCACAGGCTTTCTGACTGGGTTAATATAAAACAAAATTCTCCTGTCCTGAGAGATCATTAATGATAAATGGATGCATCAGTCACCAGACATGCTGCAAAGTTTATAAGGTGAGCAACTTTGTGGTTTCCCTAGCTTTTCTCACAAGATTTGTACAGTAGTATAAAGAAAATACATTATGAGCTGCCATCAATTATAAGAGATCTTATGGGTCTGTCTGTGTTAAAAAATCTTGAAGAGGAAAATGAAGGAAAAGTACCCATAAAACAAAGAAAGAACTACAAGTATAAAAACATAAGTAAAAAACAGATTAAAAATTTACAGAATTAGCAAAATCATAACAAATAAAAAATCTGCAATCCACAAGGAAAAAAGGATGTAATAGTCTCTCTAAGGAACAGCTAAAAAGTGCAAGCTATCCACAATGAGGAGAAAACCAGCCAAATAGCTCCAGAAAAAAAGAAGGGAAGAAGTTTATGGGAAAATTCACATAATATTGACTAAAAGACCTCGTAAGCCCAATAGAAGATGAAAAGAAAATCTTCCCATCCTGAGGCAGTACAGATGGGGAGAAAAAGATGCAGATATGCCTTATTTGTTGTTAGCAAAAAGTTAAATTGTGTAAGATAAAGATAAGCATTTTACATTGCTATTTATCCTTCTGCAGTTTTACATGTTGAGTTTTTGAAAATGGACAGCAATTTTGTTCTTCCACTTTATAATGGAAAATGTGTTAACTGCAAAAATGATTAAAATATTCCTAGAACTCCAGTCTCACAAACTGCAATACAGACTAGGAAAAGACACCCTACTCTTTATGTAGCATCAGTGCTGCAGACAGAAGAGCCTGGTTTTACCAAATTCAGTATTCTGCCTGCAGCTATACAGGAGAATCAGCAGTATGTATACAGGAATGGCTAGTAATAAGGTTTGCTGCCTACAGAACACTAGGCAAAGCAGAAAAGAGATGAAATTCAGTGCAGAAAAATGCAAGTTTGCATACAGGGAAAGGATTGGCCACAAGCTGGTCATTAATGTTCAGTATTGAGACACTGCCGTTGGGACAGGCTCTTGCACAAAATCAGCAGCTCCAAGTTCAGTAGTGTTCAGAAAACTGAGATGTGCACTGGGAGTTTCTGAGATATAAGTAGAGAACAGAACAGAAAATGCAATTGTGTCACTGTACATGAATGTAATGCCTTGAATATTTTGAGCAGTCCTGATACCCCAGCTTCAAAGGAAACCCATTAGAACTGGAAAATATTTGAACACATGTAAAAAAGATACTCAAACTATGGAGCAGCTTTTATGAAAGCAGCAGTGTGGAAAAGAGGAGCATGCTTGAGTGAAATGCTAGAGGCTTACAGGCTCATAATTATCATAGAATGGATAGGGACTGGCTGTTTGCTCTGCTAATGCAAATAAACAGAGGCCATCAAACAAAGGTGGCTGGAGTGAGGTTCAAAGGAGGCTGCTTACAAAGTTGGTCATACACAGACATGTGGAGCCCCATTCCAGAGGATGTTGTGGATGCAGGAACTTTAGGTGGCTTCAGAGAGTGACTGAAAAAAGTTGACATTTTTTCAAAGCACCTGTGTAGCAACAATTGAAACAGGACTCTGTTGCAACCACACATCCCAGCAGCACCTGACTCATATTCAGTAAAAAGAACAATGTAAACAAAAAAATCCATACTTTACCTTACTTTCATCCAACCCACTGATCCAACCCACTCCAGTCTCTGAGCTGTAAGGTGGCCAAGGATTTAAACTTTTTTTAACCATCTGAAGGATTTTAATAGTATTGTGTAGCAGATGAACAGTGGTATGAATGAGTCACAGTTCTCTTCAGGTCTGGTTGTACTGCTCTGGTCCCTCTTACTACTCCATGTTCTCTCAGGACTGCAGATATTCAGGTGTGCTAGAAAAAATAAGATTCTCTGCAGAACAGAGCCCCATGGCTATGCTGCATTTTACAATAACATGGGAAAATTCAGATTTTTAGCCCTTCAAGTACAGGTCAACAATAATTCTGGTTACACGCAGCAGATCCTAGTGAGGAGTTGTAATAGACAGTTATGATTCGTGTCG
>VZRE01000579.1:0-60981 GCA_013396775.1 Cephalopterus ornatus
TAGTAACCACGGCAGTGTTTGATCAAGGGCCAGACTTTATGGTCTCGGAGGTCTTTTCTGACCCCATTGATTCTATGATTCTGTGGTTCAAGTAAACACCACCAAGTGCAGAAATATTACAGAACCACATTATTTAGGTTATATAAATCATAATTTGATTGAATCAAATATTCAAGTCATAAAAACAAAAAGGAAATAAAAGTTTCAATGTGTCACTTAACATATAACCAGCTTTTTCTCCAGTTCATTATCCCAAAAGATGAAGCAGAACAGATTATCAGTTTCAGCTTCAGCTGTCTCTATCAGCCTTTAGTAGCTCACTGACACTGTTCTACACTCAGCACTTTGCTGGGAACTACAGGGGGTTTTACTTGGAGCAAGTTTAATGTATCCATATGCTGAAGGTATCAAACATGCCTCTACCTGTCCCTCATTCATAGGGAAATACAAAAGGATTTGATAGATGAACCACTAGCACAAAGAATGTTCCAGACTTATCAGGCACATGCTAGGATCTCTTTCAAACAGTAGTGTTAGGGGGTCTTCCTTCATAGATTCAGACCAGCCACCGAAATTTAGCATCCACACTTGAAACAGATGCAGAGTTAGTGTTACAAACACCCAATTCTGAGAAAAGTGTTCTTTCTGCCCTCTCATCTCTTCTTGAAGACAGACGACTTCAGCAGCCTAAGCCCTTTTTACCTGTACTTTTTCTCCTTTACAAGGGGTTCCACACATACTTTTAGTTAAAAGACAGGACGTGTTACTCATTAAAAAGCTCCAGAGTGCTATCTCATTGAATCAAAAACATAGCCACATAACAAAGAGATAATAAATCGTGGGGGGGGGGGGAGGCAAAANAAAATGGGGGGGGGGGGGGGAAGGCAAAAGACAAATCCACCTGAATCACTTACCAGAAACATGAAGAATCCCAGACTGTTGGGTTTTGCTGCTTTCTTAAAGAGTGGTACTACTCCTTGACGCTCAGAATAGGTCTACCATTCCTCTCAATCAGTCTTTGCACTTACTGCATCAGGAATGATGCAGCATAGAAACAGGTGAGTGGTTCAATTGTGATTATAAAAAGCTGCTCGTAGCAGAGGGGCATGGCAAAACACTGGCTTTCTGCAATTAAAGCCACAACCATAACACTTCAGTATATGGTTTGCATTGATAAACACAAGTCTACCGGTTCTGGGGACAAGAAGATGAATATACTGTCCCTTCTATTTTCAGAAAACAAGGGTTAACTTAAATATAGTACACATGATCTCTCCCATAGTGTCAAGAGGCAAGACATGTAAGTTGCGTTGTGCTTCTTGGGGGCCTTATAGTGAAGAGGTAGGACAGTAAAACGTAACAACAGGGTCAAACAATACTAGCATTATAAATCTAAAATTAGGTATTTGAGCTACCAGGATAATACATTTCTGCCTTAGATCCTGATCTTTTAAAGACTTATGCTGGTACTTTTCTTTAAGCACAGACAAAGTGCCACTGCTTTCAATAGAGCTATTCGTGTGTTTAAAGACCTGGAGCTTTAGAGTGCTGATTCCTTAAGTCTGGGATTAGCTAAAATTTATAGCACCAGTAATTCTCAAGAAAGGCACAATCACTTGTCTGGTCTTATTTATATCAACATTTCCTCCAGGTGGAGGGAATTCCTTTAGAACAGAAATTACCTGCACTGAAAAGCCAAATGATCTTTTTGTAATACTGCGATAGCCTGCAACCAAAATAAGACTCTTAAGATGACAAAAGATCAAGACCACTGACATAAAATTGGGTTAATATGAAAGAATATTGGCTTGGTTTCATTTCCCCATTTCTCTCCACAATGGCTGTTATAACTAATCATTTAAAAGGATGGTTAGCATTCCGAAATGCTAACAGGAAAAAACATACAACAAATAAAATTCAGAAATATTAATTTCCAACATGGTAAGCAGGACTCTGGTGACAAGATTATTTCAGTAGTTTTCCGGTTTATTATGTTATCTACATCTGCACTGACAGTTGTTGCTGGGGACCTAGGAAATAAGAGAATACAATCAGTCTATTTTTGCCTTTATACTTCACTTTGTTGAGTTTGAAATTCAGAGGAAGTTCTTCCACCTGTTGTTTTTTCTTGAAAATAAACAAGGGTTTTTTTGATGCAAACTCCTCTAATTTTTCGGAAACACTCTGAAATTCAACAAAGGCAAATGGAGGGTCCTGCACCTTGGGAAGAATAACCGCTTGTTAGGCAGACTGAGGGCTGGCCTGCTCAAAGCAGCTCTGTAGAGAAGGACTTTGGATCCTGGTTGACAGTAACTGTCCATGAGCCAGTAATGTGTCCTTGTGACCAAGAAGGCCATGGATATCCTGGGGTGCGTTAGGAAAAGCATTGCCAGCAGGTCAAGGGAAGTGATCCTGCCCCTCAGTTCAGTTCCAGTGAGGCCATATTTTGAGTATTGTATCCAGTTCTGAGCTCTGGAGTAAAAGAGGGACATCGAGCTCCTGGAGCAGGTCCACTGGAGGGCTATGAACATGATTAGGGGACTAGACCACCTCATTTACAAGGGAAGGCTGAGGAAGCTGGGCCTACTCAGCCTTGAGAAGACACAACTGAGAGGAAACCTTATCAAGGTCTGTCAGTATCTGAAGGGAGGGTGTCAAGAGGATAGATCCAAGCTGTTCTCGGTGGTGCCAAACAATAGGACAAGAGGCAGAACCCGGAACACAGGAAGTTCTCCTGAATATGAGGCAGAACTTCTCTACTATGCGGCTGACCATGCACTGGGACAGACTGCCCAGAGAGATTGAGGACTGTTCCTCACTGGATATGTTCAAGAACCATCTGGACACAGTCCTGTACAATGTGCTGTAATATGGCTCTACTCGAGCAAAGAGGTTGGACCAGATCTGGACCCTTCCAGCCTGACTGATTCTGTGATTCTGTGATCTGGGAGGCAGTTCCCATTAACCAGGTTTGCTGCCATTTTTCTTCTACCTTCAGTATGTAACTAGTTTGCGGGGGGTGGAGGGTGGACTATAAGAGGTTGATTATTCAACTCTCTGTACTGTTATTGCATCCTCACAGCTAAAAGCAGTGACATCTCCAGACTGAGACATGCAACTCCATATCTTACAGAGGCTGCTTACTCAAACTTCATAGTGTGAGTCAGACTGTGGAAACATGTATATTGTTTTGTATCGCACCATGTTTTATTTTGTCAGGACTGATTGCAAAAATTGCTGAATCCAGTAAAGTTTTGTCTGTGTAAGGTCTCCAGTATTCCTGTCTCAGACTCGTATGCGTCAATTAGTGTGGATATATGAAAAAATGTGGCAAGTAGTGTTTTACCACAGCTGCAGTAAAAAATCAAATTACATTAACTATTTCTATGGATAATTCATTTTTCATCTGTTGTTCTAGCAGAAATATAAGTGATAACTGGGAAGAAAACAACCTCATCTGCCCATTGTATTTTCCAATAACTTTTATATTTCTATTAAAATGAAACCTGAGGTAAGAATTACTTTATAAGCAAATGCCAAGGCACACAAACCAACAATACTGCACAATTTTTGCTGATAAAATCTGTCAGTAGTTTATTGGCTCCAGAAAGCTTCATCATGAAAATTAGCATTTAATTCCCAGAGGAAAAAAATATTTTTCATTTCTCAAAATATCATCTCTTACACTTGAACTTGAAGAAACCAATCCCCAAACTCTGTTCTCAGCAACTTTTGTGTCAGAGACAGACTGATAGCCATTGAAAGCTCCATTCCTTGCTCTAACAAGGTTAATCACTTTAACAACTTCCATGACATTTGCCAGTGCTAGTACCTTCCTGCATGAGGCTTTTTGGTACCTCATTCATTGAAAAGGTAAGAAGTTCACTCCATATTTCTTTTTAAGTAAACCAATAAAATTTTTGACTCCCCCTACACAGCTGGAGAACCGTCAGTCACCACAGCTGTTATTTTGTCAAAGCCACCAAAGCAATTCACAGTGCCCTTCACAGGATTAAAAATAAAATCCTTTTTATAGTCCTGCAGGGATAACAGCCTTAGCCATTCCTTATGAACCTTAAAATCCTTGTTAATCATATAAAAAATATCAACGGTTGATTTAAAGTACAGCAGTTACCTCCGCACTTTTCGCCAAGTGCCAAAGAATAAACAACTCCATTACCCATTTCCAGTTTCAGATTTTCAGTCAAAATCACACATATGGCTAACTCTAGTGACATTTGTCATGAAAGGGATACAGATTCAATTTCTGTTGTTGTTACTAGTACTTTCTCATCTTCAGGCACTGTGACAGTTGCTACAGCATTGCTATATGACAAATTCTGCATCAGATAACCCTATTCTTTGGCCCTGCAACGGATATATTTTACAGCATTAAATGCACTAGTTTTCTGGCATGAAATCCTGGCTTCATTGTAGTCAAAGACAAAAATCCCACATCCTTCAAATCTTGAACAGAGGCAAGGTTTTACCTCTGGTTTATGCTATCCCCATATTTGAAACCCCCACTATGAAGAAAGAGCATCTTTGTAATTGACAAACAATCTCTTCCCCTATGTTCATTAGATTTCTCCATTCTTCATGAAAATAACCTGGCACAGTATGCTGGTGACCTTCTGTCCACGAGTAGCAGGTCCAATAGATCTGTGCTACAGCAGTTCAAGATACATGGTTTTTTCCTCTCTCGGTGCTACAGCTGTCTAAAAGCTCTTATTTTACTTTATGCTTTTGATATCTGTGACTCACTCCACCCTGTCTATTACAACTTCGCTCTCTCATAAAGCAATGATAGCCATTCAGTTGTTAAATGACCTTGCCCACAGCTAGTCTCTATTGGATTATTAGAAACCAACCTTAGGAGCAAACCCACATTTCCCTTCCATTTGACTAGGAGACTGATGACCAAGTTATCAGACCAGCTTATTGAAACCCAGAAAATGCCTTCTTAGCACATATCATAGCCATAGATGTCTTAGTGACGAAGGAAAAGAGTAAACACTCTTGCTGAAGTTTGCCCACTCCTGTCAACATTTGTTTAAAAATATGTCGGCATTTTGGACAAGGTTATAAAGATTCCTGCTATGAACAGAAAAAAATCTGCTGGATGAAACTGTGAGTGCCAATTCTGTTTCCATTTTCATCCCCCCCCTTTTTTGGCCTGTGGCTTGCTTCTAAGAAAGCTGAAGAAGAAAAGCAAAGGTTATCAAAAAGGCAATGATTTACAAAAAGAGGGAAGCAGTGTGATGCACTGCACATCAGGAAAAGATGTAAAAGGGAGTGAGAACTGTATTTGAGACTCGACCTGCACTGTAAATCCTTGAACTTCATCTGAGGAAAGCCCAGGCAGGACAGCTTAACGAAAGAGTGGGGACAAAGCTCTGCCCCCACTTCCAAGTATTCAGTGCGGTTTTGTAACTTAAACACAACACTTGATGAAATATAAATATCTTACTGCAGACTTTTTTATTATTATTTCAGTGATGATTAAAGTGAATAAACAAATATGCTTCACCCTTGCCTGTAGCACTTAAAATTCAGACCCTGACAGGCTTTGAAACCTGGAGATAGAAATGATAGAGAATAATATGCAATAAATTTATCAGCTTTGATTGTCCAGCATAATGCAAAGAAAAATAGGTAAACATGAAAACCCAGAAATGAATTTATTTTTTATAATTATCTAAGCCATATAAAGTTTTCAAAGTAGCATAAATAACAATTTTTTTTTTAAAGTGTGATTTTTTAAAAACCAGGACTATAACTCTTTTTCTTCAGAACAGTACTTTAAATTGCAAAAGATGAGAGGGACACCTTTCAGCATTAATAAATAGAGGAATATTTATGAGAATTAGCCTGGCATCTTCTTTGAAGCACCAGACCCCTGAGATGAATATGATGGGTACAAGATAGACCTATTATCAGTGTGAGAGATGCTTCAGAATTTGTGATGTGGTGTCACTCCAAGGGCATGCAGACACACAAGAATGCACCAATTCACTGTGGTTCAAGACATGCCTTACATTAAACCTCACAGCAGAAGGAGTCCACAAGAGGATTTCGAAGTCAGGACAGGCTTCTAATGTGGGTGCCTGTGTCTGTGCAGACACACTAGCTTTGGAAGCCACATATTGTTATTTGATGGATTTATAATGCTCCAACAAAGGAAGCAGAATGTAATAGATACTTACCTTTTTAGCAAGTGGGAGAAATAAAGCATGAGAATAAAGTATATAATTAAACTTGATTAGAAATTATTATATTTTCATTGCATAATCCATGATAATAAGAAAGAAAACAGAAAATAGAGGAAGTGCTATGAATAGTGCCTGTGATTAAAAAGAAAAATGGACTATCATTGTCCAACTTCCATTTAGTATGAGAGATGAGCTCTTTGGCTTGTACCTTATTGGGCTCTTTTTCTGTGCTATGCTGCAGAGAGCTGAGAACATGAAGCAGAAATCTAAATAACCTGTTCATTAAAAAAAAAGAAAAAAATGCTGATGACCTTTAAGTATTTGTGGGAATAAACTGTAAGCTGACGTTTGAAGATGAAAAGTAATTGGCATTGCACCTTCTTAATTATTTTTTTCCAGTTTCAGGCTTTTAATAGAGTTCTGGCTCATGCTGACACACCTAAATGAGGTTTACAGAACCCAGAGAATGAATTTTGCGCTCATTAATGGAGAGACAACAGGGCAAAAGCTGCAGGTATTATTTTCCTCTTTCACCTAGCTTAAATCACCACCCATCCATGATTCAGACTTCATGCATGCCCGTGGGCCACTGAAATGGAAAGCCTTTAATGCAGCTCCAGTCAAACGTGGCACTGGCAGAAAGTAGGCAGGCTAGATGACCCCTCTGAAACATCTTGACTAACTAATATGTACAAAGATGCAATCTCAGCATCCATCAGAGCATGATAAAATAAAAAATGCTACCAGAAGAAAACATATTATGCAATTTTCAGGGAAAACAAACAAAACAGAACTCACAAAAACAGGCCAGTCCTCTAAGCAATGTATTTACAGACCTGCAACGTCTTTGTGCAGAACAGAAAAAAGATATCTTGACTAAAAAAACTTCTGGTAAACAAATGGGCTTATTTAGGGCAGGAACAGTACCAACAAACAGGGGAACAGTGGAAGGACTCATACTTTACCTAGTTTGTAAAGATGTTGTAGGTCAAAAATCACCTTGTGCATATCTGATGCGCTGGAGGACTGTTTAGAGTGCCCAGCTGGCCTTCAATGATGGTTCTGATCCTGAAACAGGAGACACTTTCCCTTTCTGAATCCCATTAATGCTAGAAGGTACTCGGCATGGCAGAATGCCATGTATCTGTTGCAGCTCCAGCCTGATGGCTTTGAGATCTTCCTGCCTAGAAGCAGCATATAAGTGGAACTTCTCCCCATGGGCTACATAAGGGGCCTAGGGAATTAGCCTCAACTGGGTGACTAAATGATCTCCATTATTTGAGCTGAGTGTCTAAAATTATACTATGCAAGTACCAGACTCCCTCTTTCCTTTGAATAAATATCTGTAATTGCTATTGCAGCATGTGCAGTCATGTTGAAAGTATTGCCAGTTTATTTGGTTTGAGTGACAGTGGCAATGTACCTAGCGTAGAGACCTGAGCACTGGCAACAGTGAAAACCATGACATATATTCCAGTGGTCAACTTGAGACAGGCCTCGATTGACCTGGTACCACATGGAGCAGGCAAACTTCAAAATTTCTTGCATTTTGAATAACTGCTGTTTTAGAAGATGCTAGGCAAAAAGCCTCATGAGTGATTACATGATCAACTGAACTCATTTTATCACAGCTGTACAAAATATGGTGTATGTACCACAAGGAAATAATATTGAATATACTCTACTTGGTGGCATGCTCCAGTATATTCTTGTTCACTGAAAATTACTCAGAACAACTGGCACCTCACTACATCTTGCCAAGAGCCTGAAAGGAGCTTCTGTAATGAGCTCCCTACTTTTAGCTTTCCTTAGCATTGAAATGTAAGTGCTGAAAGTGCTACTATGAACAGCTAGTGTAGGAACAGCATAATCGAAGATGATGGCAGGCATTATTTGGAAGGAGATTATGTCATATGAAAAAATAAACCTAAACAAATAGCCAGTCTGCAGATGCCTGAACATTCCTGTGCTCTGAAATACAAGCCTGTCATTGCCCAAATCTGTTTGGGCTGAATAAGAACAATTCTGCCTCTGAGTCAAAAGAGTTTTATAGAGTAAGATGGTGTGATAGAGATTCATTCTGTTATTCTCCCTCCTTTATGTATGGAAAACTGGAAAAAAGGCAAAGCAAAAGTGAATGGAGGATAAACACTGGCTTTTTTTGCTTGTTATTGTTACTTCTTTATCTGCATGAATGTATTGTGATCCACAGTTGTGAGAGGCCAGTAGAGCAGAGCTGACCGTGTAGTTAGATTCCGGGAACTGGCTGGTCATGGTCTGGTTTTGGGTCATTGGTTCCCAATGGGGCTAGAATACAGGCAACATGGTATTCACGATGCACATGCTGCAGAGTACTACATCAGTGCTGAGGGGCAGATTTAAAACAGGAGATTCTAGCGGACCTGTGAAAAAAGCGCTTTTCAGCGTGAGGCACAGAAAGTATGAGGATATACACCATGGCAGACCAATATGAGAGAAGACTCAGGGGCAGTGAATATTCTTCTTCTAATCGGGTCCAAGAATGTAAGTATTTATTCTAAAGATGAAATCTAATTTAGCTGGCCAAGGGCTTCTTTGGTTGCATTGCTTGTACTGTTTTTTTTTTTAAATTATTGCCAGGAAGAATTAAACCAAATTAAGTAGATTTAGTTTAGTTTTAGTTTACCTTGGTGTCATCCCTGGAAGGAAAAAAAATCTCATACTGATGCAAAGTCCATATGTTTATTTTTCTTGTACTTAATGTCTACTGTAGTGCTACATCTTCGAAAAGCACGCTGCTAAATTGTGCAGCCTGTAAAACAGACATCAGGAGTTATGTGCACAGTGTGAAATACCCCATGATTTAATTTGAATTTACACCATTACTGAGACACTTGTGCAATTATGTGCTGCATTACATTTCCAGCTGGAGACCAGAGATAAGGTGTTTCAGGAATACCTATAGACCAATCGCATTCTTTAAAAATGGATTAGCAATTGGAAGTCCTTTACTTCAGAGCCTTGAAAGGGTTCTGTTCAAGGGGAGGCAAAGGAAAGAGGGTATAAACGAAAGGTATATTCAGCACCATCTGAGAGACAGCCCTTGTAACTTATGTCAAGCTGGGCATCCTGATGTAACAGACCCTTCTGAGAGTTTAGGTACACAATTAAATATAGACCTCAGTCTGACTGCAGACCTTGCAACAATGCCAGAAAAGGGACAGTATATGCCTGCACTGCTGCCAGAGCTGACCATAAAAGAGACACAGACCCACCTCCAGCCCTGCCCAGGGTACATGGGGGACTAATGCATTTCTGCAAGTGACACAGGAATAAGAGGAGAATCTAGCATTGTGGTGCCTTGTATCCCTTGCAAATCATGTCGCAGAGTGAGCCTTACTTTAAGGTGATCCTCTTCCAGTAGTTTCCTATTTTCCTTCAGTAGCGTACAACAGCAAGTTTTTTAAAAATAAATATTACAGGGACTATATAATTTCACTTTTGTGGAAGGAAGAAAGGTTTAGGTACAAAGGAAAGACGTTTAATAACTCTCATGACCTGGACAGCCTCATCTATTATGGCATTATTCTATTTGCAATGTGGGACCAGAGTGCAGCAAAAAGACGTCTGCTGCTTGACTGACAAATGGCTGGCATAACAAACATCCAGTGTGATGTGAACGATCATTACTTCTAAGGGCAATGTGAACTCTTTCTCTCTGACTTGGTTTTATCTTTGAAGGTGAATGCCTGCTCACCTGCAATATATTCTGCCTGCAAATTGGCAAATGCCATTGTAATGTTTCTCATTTTATCTTTTTCTATTAAGCCTGAGGAAAGAAGTTACGAGGAAGAGAGAGAGATATTTTTGTTTTCTCTCTGGAATCTTCTACATAAGCAAAACTTAATCAAAGGACACTGTTTCTCATTTGATTTTGAAATAATTTCGCCTTTCAACAATCCCTGCATATGTCAAGAGAAATAGAGGCTTGCAGGAAAGGCAGATGAAATATCCTCCTGCTGTTATTTATTGATTTTGTACAGTTCAGCATGGAGGTTCCATATAACAAAACCAGAAGCTTAAGAGAGATGACCAAAGCATCAGGAACCACTTAGTACACAACTGATGGAACAAAAGAACACACAAGGTTATTGCCTTTGAGAGGAATATGCACGCAAACACCCTTGTACACGTGTGTACTTCTGTGGAAGGGGCGAGAAACACCTGGGAACTGAAATTTACCCCTGTGATATGCCAGGTATCTAGGCAGCCTGTGGAAGCTTTGCCCAGGCCTCAGCTGTGGCAAAAAGTACAGATTCCTATCCCCAAATAAGCACAGTCAGTATTACCTCCATCTGTTGATACACAGATAACCCTGATCTGTACCAGCCCTGGGTACTCAGCACACCATGCAGAGAGTGGTGAACAGCTACTCTGGTGATCTCATGCTAAACCTTAGCTGGTACTGTTTCACTTTTTAATAGTATGATCAGAAGGTGGTATAAACCCATTGTTAAGCAAGCCAAAAACAAAGCCAAAGGAGCTGAGTCCAGCAGTGCAGTGCTTTGCAAGCCAAATTCTTTAATGTTGCTTACCTATACACCAATGCTTGTATACTACCTGTACAATGCTTGTATTGACCACATATATCTTTTCCTTGGGAGCTGTTTTAAACACATAATGAGATTAAACCCAAATTCATAGAGGTTTTAGTTCACTTTCATCAATTGGATAAAGGCACATTCAAACACTTCAAAAACCCCCACAAACCACACCACAAAAACAAACAAAAAGTCCCTACCTGAAGCATGGAAAAATGGCAATAGTACCATCATGCTATTTTACTCAGCAATAACACAGTTTCCTCATCAAGATAAACTACTCAGCTTTCAGCCTGGTAGTTTTTCTGCTCAGGAACTGGATTACTGCCTCATAAAACAGTGCAATGGTGCAATTATCACTTTGGAATTAGGCAGGTACTGGAAGGTGCTCTCATTCTGTGTTAGGTGGGACACTTTCTGGTGGCCATAAAGCTGATGTGGTTTCAAGTACTTGCTACAATGATAAATTAATGAATCATACTGTGGGCTGTGTCTTTAGCAAAATGGAACAGCTTCTTTTCTTGCAACATGCACTGGAGATAGGTGAGGTTGTATGCAAGTGGTATGGACGTCAAACTGGAGTGAGAGGGTTGAGATGAAGGTGTATGAAGCTGAGATGGAAGCGTATATTTGAGACTTCACTAATATGCATTTCTACTGAACTCTGCTTCTCATTTTCACTGTGTTTCCCCTGTCCCATCGCTTGGGAATGATCAGGTGCTAACTTTTGTGCAACGCCATATGGGACTCTTTGGACAAAGTAGAGCTTACTGCTTTCTTTCATTAGGTGCTCACAGACAGAGAAGAGAAGATCTGTGAGAAGAGCAAGTGAGTGTCCCACATTCTGAGTTGTAGCTGGATTGGGAGCAAACAGCAACATGTTCCAGGATTGCTTGTGAGTAAAAGAGAGTAGTACTCACTACAACAAAAAAAAACTTATCTCATTCCTTTCAGTCTGAGTAGATGCAGTGAGATGGGCATGCACAGGAAAAATGTCACAAAATATACACTATTTGAAAAGTCTGGAAGGAGTAGTGTTGGAGATCTTTTCTGTACATGAGTTGGCTAATTCTGTAGTGGAAAGAATATCGGTTCTGCAGATTAGAGTAAATTTGGATTGAAAAGTAATGACATCACATGCTGGCTGAAGGGAGAGGTAAAATACAGCTGAAGCAGGCAAAAGGAAAGCAGAACAAGGTAAACTAGGCAACTCCCTAACTTGTTTGGTTATCAAGAATATCATTTACCTTCACAGACACACAGAAAATGGTTATTTGGGCTTCTCTTCTGTATTCTCTTCCCATGCCATTTTGAAATGGTCTGGAAGCAATCTTTTTTTCTCCTAAAATGAAATATCAGATTCAAATATTGTCACAATCACGTTTTATAAATTTTCTTAAACTTAGCTTAAAATTTCACACTGTTTGAATGGGCATTGAAACACTATTTATCAAAAGCTGAAGTTTGTCTCAGAGTAAGTAGAAAAAAATCAAATAAAGTGAGAGTAATTTTAATAATTTTGCTGATTAAAAAAAAAGAGTGATTAAAATCACCCTCAAGATTTTTAAGCAAACATAAACGGATTAATTTTTAGTAGTCTAAAGAATAAGAAAATTAAATATACCTTATATTTTCAAAAAATTTCTCTTTTTAATTTTAATAAATCAAAAGTCAGAGAGTAAAGGTGCAGATGTTTCAGATGAATGAGTAACAACCATCTTTGAGATTTGACCTTCACATCCATAGTTTAAAACGAATGCTTGTCACCTTTATATGCTTTCTTAACTTGAGACTTATTCAAACACTCCCAATCTTTTAGCTACTACATGCATAAAGATTTTAAAGGCATTTATTGATTCTGGATACATTACACCCGGGGATGTCACTACTCGTAAGGAATGTAACAAGATATTGTAAATATGTAAACCACACATGTATCAGACAGGGTTGGCTCAAAGCTCCTCAGAAATGCAAGCAACTGCAGTTTTTCTGCCAAAAGGATGAAGAGGAGATGATGCCAGATTGAAAACAGACTGTCCCTGATAAATGGGCGAGAAGAGGACAAAGGATTGCATCTGGGATGACCAGGTACCCAAAAAGCTGGATCTGCCACGTCAGATACCTCTTGAGGAGTGGTGTGGAGGCAGTAGCTGACATTTTGGGAGTATTACTCTCCTCCCACATTTGTGTGTGCCCCTCTATGGCCTCTCTGCTGCAGTGAGAACCCCAGTGCCACGATCCCCTACTGCATTTGAGTCCAGCCTGCACAGGAAATGGTAGTGCAGGGGCAACACCACCTAAATTGAAGCCTTTGACTGGTCCCAGGCAACATACATAACATTTCCAACAGCAGAGGGACTTGGGTTAGTGTTTTGAAAGATGGGAGAATCCTGTATAGCATTTGAGGACAAACAAATGACAGTTTTCCAGTTTTCTGTTGTAGGACACAGGTAAGTGACTTCTCAAGCTGTCTTAATACCTTGTTACCCACAAGCTCAGTACTCAGCCTTTAGACAGACCTCCCATTAGTTTAAACACTGTATAATCCTCTCTTTTCCCCATAGTTCTTATCTACAAATGCTCTGAAAGAACACCTGCAGCTCGTGCATTTTGAAAACCACAGTGAACTTGACCCCAAGATCTGACTGTCTGATTCCCGTCACATGCAAGTTCTTACAGGACTCAGACCTTAGCTTTCAATCACTTAAAATACTACATAAGATCGAGCAGTACCTGGTTGGTTACATTCATGTATAAGTTTCCATTTAGAAGTTGGTTTCTGCTAACCTATGGTGCCTAATTCTCAGGTGGTCTGAAGGCAGGATGCCTCATTACTGGGCCTTTACATTCTTTTGCTGAGTCCAAGCAACATCATTGAGAAATTGAGCTGACATGCAGCATGGGAAACCTTGCATAGCAGAGGAACCAATTGCACTGTGGAAACGTCCTGTGGACTGTCCTCCACGCTGGGAGTGAAGAAGCTGCACCCATGGAGCCTCTTCTTGATTATTTTGTTTTCAGGTGCAGCTAGTTACTGTAGAAATTGCTCCATGGTTCATTCTTTTAAAGTCAAACTTTTAAAGAAAAACTGGTGGCCTTCTCTGCATACTTAATTTCCAAGAAACAGATGTATGGATTTTACTAAACTAAGTTTAAACTATGCAGTTACTTCCTTCACTAATTAGTGGCTGGAAATGTCAGACTCTTAAGGTCCCATCTTCCTTTCTCATTCCTACTAACCCCACAATATTCTCCTTGGCCATCACTCCCTGTGGTTGCCCTTGCTGCAGGCATAGTTTCTGTGCCTCAGAAAACAACAGCACAAGAAAACAACCACACCAGAAAGCCCCTCACGAATCAAAACCCAATATTTTGACGTAAGCTAACTTGGGTAAATGCTGAATAAGCAGAAATAGACAAGCTTTCATTTTTGCTGCTGTGTAGGTTTATTTATTACCATAACTGATTAAAAGAAACATATACATCATGGAGCTGAAAATGACTTTTCTGATCCCTTCCCCTTGGCATGAATCTTTGCATGCTTTCTTTCTCCACCTCTTTCACTTTGCTATCAGTCCCACAGTTGAGGAAGGGGTACTTATATTGCTCACCTCATTCCTCTGCTCTGACTTTTGGGTAGATATTATCCATGCATGCAAATTGGGAATGGAACACTAATCAGCTGATGGCATGGAGGTTTACTGTTTGCCATAAAATCAATATTGAGACACCAGAGGTAAGTCTGATGGGAATTACAATCTAATGTAACTTTTCATTTATTTCATGTCCACTCCTAATATTGCCCGTGAGAGAATACCGTTTCAAGCTGAAAGGCAGTCCATTCAGAAATTCAGTTGTTTTGTCGATCAGGATGGAGCCACAAAAAATTACTAGCTCTGCCATGCAGTAATTGTCATTAGAAACAAACAAACAAACATTCACAGTCACTCACATCTATGCCAAATTCTACAAAGCCAAAACATTCTATGAAAACTGCCAAGCCTGATAGTATTTATTCACCATTAGAAAAAAACCCCACCAAACCAAACCAAACTTAACCAAAAAAAACAAAACCCAAAAAAACTCCAACCAACCAACCAACAAAAAAATGAAAGAGGAAAGAATGAACAAAACCCCGAAGTGAAAGTGTTAAGCAAAGCAAAGTACTTAAAGGTAATGGACCAGATCCACAAGCTTGTCACTCACGATTTCTGCATTCAATTATCTCTCAAGCAGGAAACTGACAATATCTCTTTCAAGAGGTGACATTCTTTTCATTACCTTCTTTGTGTAGAAGCATGCTCCATTTGGGCTCCCGGAAAAATGACAGACAAAAGGGAGAAATATATGTATTGTCGCTATCAAATTAAAGCAAAGCAAAACAAATAAATGGGGTTGGTTTCCAGTGTGTGAAAACTATCATATTCATAAGTTTTAAGAACAGCAATAAAAATGTCTTCAAAGATATCATACGTTATTTGATTTAGACTCAAAACTTGAAAAATGGAATAATTTATAATGCCACTGTATTACTGAAGAGTGTGCACCACAAAGAGATATGATGTGCTGAATTAAATGGTACAATTCACTTGCTAAAATAATTAGGAACAGAAATGTAAAAGCTTAAAAAAGTGGATAACAGAGGAGATGAGAGTGAGAAGAGAAAGGCTAACCATTACGTGATGTGAACTCAGTTCAGCTTCAAAGTTTGGTATACACTTCCAGGCTCTTCCCTTCTTGGCAAGGAAGAGTAGACAGCTCAGAATGAGCAGGAGCACTGCGCCAGACCCCAGTAAAGAAGGGGCATCCTTCAGCTGCAGTGGACCACATGGACTTGAAGTCAGGCTCACACTCCAAATGCCTCTGCTTCTTGTTTCACGGCAAGTAGACATCTGGACACAGCATGAAGGTACCCAGAAAACTGCCAGGAGTAAGGAGATGCCTGTTCTGCCTTATCCCTGATCACATCTGACTGAAAAAGAGGGCTTGCTTGGGTACAAGTGGCACAGCAGCCGAAATTGTGGGAGCTAGCACAAGGCCACCTCAGCCAAATCTTTTCAGACTGTTGTCCTCTGCATCTCCTCCTCTTCCTTCTCCTTAATCCTACACCCTCTCTTTACTGTAAATCTGTGAAGCCAGACCTTTGGGGTGGCAGTAACACAGTGCTGTTGTTTTCTCGTGGAAAACTGCCAGTTTGTCTGCAGAATACATCTAGGCAGACACAGTGCACTAAGGAAGGGCTTTTCAGGGGGAGTGGATGGCACTTTAAAAAAAAGAGAGTTGATAATAGGCTGCCTTTATCTGTGTGCTGGTCTGCATTTTTCTAAAAGCAGCTGGTGCAAGTCTAAAAAACTGCATCTTCTGTAGGAAAAACATACAAGCCAGCATTTAGGTCTTTCACTTCCTCACTGCCTCCTGCTGCCCAGTGCAGAAGACATTAATGAAGACCCCAGGAGCTGGATGATATCCTTCACACTGGCTGATAGAAATGGGAACCATGAAACCGGAGCCTGTGGATGCCACAGCATGCCAACACTTCTCTTTACCCCCATTTACTGAAATATCAAGTCTCATAGCATTTGTTCATTTGTTATCTCAGTGTGTGAAGCGAGACATATGCTGGGCAGAGGCAGGCTTATTTTTGCAGAAGAGATTTCTAGTCATGTTTTCATGGGTGGAAAGCAAGAGAAATGTATCCAGAAACATGGTAGTCACCAATACGCTTGCTTCTCTGCTGCCCACAGGCAGTCAGGGTTTCCTGGCTGTTCCTGGTTAACACAGATGTTTAAAATGCTAATGACTGTCTGTGTGGTTAAATAAACATATAGTCCAACAACTAATGCCCTGGATCAAGAGAAAACTTCATTGGAAAGAGGTGTTTTACTTTAAACTTGTGAACAGTGCAGATTTGGTGCATTTGGCATTGTGTCCTAACGTGAGAGACCTCCTGTCAGAAGAACAAAAAACCCTGACTGCTACACCCCATGGCAGCTCATCTTTGTATTCACAGAATGAAAAGCTCATCTTGTAGATGTGGAGCTCCTGGGGCAGTCCCAAACCAAAGTCAGCACACTAGCCTTTTGAAAAAGGGAAACATTTCTATAGTTTTCAAACATTAAGAATGTGTCCAAGGGCAAATATTGTCCACTTCTAACATGCTGTGGGAAACCTCTGGGCAGTATAGCTGCAGAAAGTAGGGCTGATTAAAGAGTTCCCTGAAACCGACTGTATGAAACAGCAGATGCTCACATGCTTTATTGTCTCAATGCTCGTCTGGAACAGACCGAGTGTTTGCCTCTCCTCAAATTGTTCTGCACTGCCAGAAAAGACTTATGGAGTTCTCAAATTTTAGTCTAGCCAGAGAGTCTGGGAGATGGGAGTGAGTCACTTTTCTACATTACTTCTTTAAGGGTTGTTTTATGCAAATCGTCTCACTTTCTCTAACCTTTGAAATAACATCACTGATAAAAAGTGAGGAACACTAAAAGTTTTTCTCCATCTGGAAATACAGCCTTTACGTGCCAAAGATGAGAAGACAAAAGGACTACAAAGCAATGAGGCAGTGAGAAGACAGGCTTACTTTTTCCTCTTTTACAAGGTAAACATTAACTAGAGAAGGCTATTCAGTCACTAATCTAAAACTGTGCCCCTTGTTTAACAATTAGACATGGCACAGGCAGAAAATGTAATGCTGAAACCACTCAGAGAAAGGTATTCCATATAATTATTTGCATTAACAACATTTCTTTATCTTGTCTTTGGCATTTGCTTTAAACACAAACTATATGAATACAAAGCTTAATTGTTCTGAACTACTTAATACAATAAATGATAGAGAAACAGATGCAAGGATGCATTTCTCTCACTCTGTTGGAATTTATCTCAATCTGTGTCCACCAAAGTATTTTAAAAGCTGAAAAAACAGCTTTTCACACAAAGAATTGTTCATAAACACAATAAATGCGGGTAATTATATCCTGTAGTCAACCAAATTCAATGTGATTCATGTATCATAGTCACTTGACTTCTCTCTGGATTTGCTCTGAATGACAAACCTCTGAGTTGAAATCCTTTTTGTTCCAAGCTGTTATGAAACCATTTACACTAAATGATGGTAGCACTTGGAAGGGTGGCTGAGAGCAAGTTTTTACTTCAAGTAGTGCTCTCATTTAGCAAAATCATGGCTTGTGAATATGTATGTGACAGGGGTTTTATTTTACTTTTTGGTTTTGGTTTTGTTTGTTTTTTTAAAAAAAATATTCTATAGAAAGAATAGTTAAGTTAGATACCACTGTGGAAAGCTTGCGGGTTCCCAGAAGGTCACTGTCATGACCTCAAATCTACTTCCTCTGAAAGTATATTTTTGAACATCCCACCTCAATCTCTTTATGGCTTCCCTTTATTCCAAAATAAATTCACAGAGAAGAAAATAGGTAAACTGAATATTCATCAACTACCAACAGTGGTAATTCTTCAAGAGCATCAATGCCTGTTTACAGTGTTGAAATAAGACTTGCCCTACAGTACAGTCCTTTATCAGATGATACACAAATGATAAGCATTTCCTTTCATTTCTAAATTAGAAATATAAAAGCTAGCCAACACTTGGGATGAAGCATAATATAGCGCTAAAGAAATTTGTTGTGACTCTCCCTCCTCCTCCTTCAAGACTGTGATGTTTCTGGTGTATTGAAAGCTGTTGTTGGGATTGTCTTTAAAGATTGAAAGAGTCTATAAATTTTCATGAGCAGTAAGCTATGTTGCAGTTACACCAAGAACTGTACGTGCACTGTATGTGTGTTAAAGGTACCTGAATTCACAAACAATAATTAGAATACAAACTACCTTTGTAAAATATTATTTTCCCTTACACTCATCTTGTTGTTATCAGTAAGATATTGAGGACTGTAATTAATGAATGAAAAAAAAAAGAGGAGCAAAGGAGACAAAAAGAAGTGTTCAAGAGAAATGTAAGAATCCTCCTGAAGCTGGCAACAGCCGCTGAGGGGGACCATCTGGCTCCGATCTTCTGAGATTGATGGCCACCCTCTGCTCTCTGCTTTTCAAAGTAATGGTAAGCAGCTCAGCACAACTCCAGCTGAGTGCAGCAAGAGGGTAAGAGCCCTCCTTAAAGCCTTTTCCTTGCTCCTGAGAAACACCAGTGGGACTCTACCTAAGCCTGCCCTTGCTGAAATGTCCTCAGTTAGCATGGAGGCTTAAGCAGGGTCTGTGTGTCAGTGTTAAAATCTGCAATTGTGAGACGAACAACTGTCAGAGGGCACAAGAGAGTTTCCAGCCCCAGCAGGATCAGTCAGAAACACCTAACAGTTCTGTGGATAGTATTTTAAGGGAAGAATATCTATGCATTACTCACTGAAAACACATCTAACACTGATTTTAAAGTTTACGGGAGAAAATCACAACACACGAGCATTTTATCGTACATTTACCTTGACGGCTTGATAACAATTAAACATTGAACTGATAATTATAAAGTCACTTCTGCTAAGATGTATATTCACTTTGGTGTTTATTATGGTGTTAAAGGTGTTCTTGTGATGACTTCACACAGTAAATGTACAGTGGATTATTTTTTACTTTTTTTTTTTAAAGATGGGACTTGTAAGACTTGTAACTCCTCTCCCTTAGGGACATATAGTGGCCAGATAGTATCCACTGTTTTCCTTTAATATTAAAGCAGTGTTGGTATGGAGAAAGTGAGACGACCACATACATACTTAGTCTTCCTTCTCCCATGGATTTTAACACATCTTTAACATTAAGGATTCAAACTGTCTCACTGAAGTCAGTGCTATTCTTTGCATGCTTAAAAGTACAGGAAGTCTATTGATTCAAATTAATGTGACCTGGTTTTATATCAGGATATTTCACTGTTGAGTGTGACTGATTTCTAATCTTGCTCTCTCTGTATATTCACAGTTCTTTGCCTCCAGGTCTTGCACTATCTCCTAAACATGACAGCATCCTAGAACATGTGTGTTATTGGCCTTGTGCTTTCTTAAAAAACAACAACTCTGACCAATGAATTCCAAGGACTTTGACAGACAGTTACACTTAAATAGATGGTTACTTTGGGTTTTTTAAGATGAGACTGGATATGGCACTTAGTGCTGTGGTCTAGTAACCACAGCAGTGTTGGATCAAGGGTTGGACTTGATGATCTCGGAGGTCTTTTCTAACCCAGCTGATTCTATGATTCTATGATTCTGTCTGGCCACTCTTCTGGGCTACCTCTGTAAAGGTGCTGGCCTTACAAAGTTCATCAGAATCAGGCAGTACCTCCATTACAGTGCAGTTGGCAGATGCATAAAGGAGACAAAGGGCAGCTGCGATCCCACTGTGAGCTTCATCTTGCTTGGCCTAAGAGCTGAGTACATTTTCTCTTTTTGATCTTGTCTGTGCAGAGCTCATTGCAAAACAGGGGCATCAAAGAATTTCAAATACCCTCCCTAGCAAGTTAGTATCACACTACTGGTGATGGAACCTCATGGGCTTTGCCTAAAGAATTCATCAGATCACAGCAAAGGAAAAGCTATGTCATAGGAATGTAAGCCATGGTTGCAGTCCCAGTTGAACAGATTAGATCCTTCAGAGTTATCTGGGCTGGTCTCTGCCAGGAGCCCAGTCTTTCCTGGGAGATGATTTCTCTCCTACCTTCTCCTGAGAAACTTGGCTTCAGCAAAGGCTGACTTGTAATGAGAGAGGGTTCTTCGTCTCAACTCTGGATATGATTCAGATGGATACAATCGACCTGCTTTTGTACAAGCAGCACCCAAAGTCATATTCCCAGTGATTCCCTTTAAATTGGCCAAAAAGATTTCACAAAGTTTCTCAGATAGAAATATATATAAAAAAATAACCCATCTAAGAATATAATACTTTTCCCAGAAAGCTTTTTTCCCCTCCTTCAGTAAGAAGTAAACCTATTAAAAGGATGATAAAAACTCCAGAAGTAATCTCAACTTTCAGGGGCTTGCTGGAACACCACCACAGACCACCAAAGGGTTTGTGTTTGCTGTGGGAGTAGTTTGGTTAGGTTTTGGTTTACCTTGAGTCAACATAAAAACTTTTTATACTCCTTCCCCTACAAAAAGCATTGCTTTCAACCATCCCTAGGTGCATATTTATCTCCTTTTACATGGCTACTCAGATTTTAGGTCAGTAAAGGGTTTTTAAGAACACAGTCAAAATGTATAAAAATGGCACTAGTTAAAGTAGTCCCCCTCCCTAGTTATGGTCCACAGGCCCCAAACCCAACACATCTTGTCTATCATTATCTTTGCCTTATAAGCACAAGGAGGCTGACAGCCTTACCAAAGCTCTTAAATTAATAAAAGCCACTCAAAACACACAAGTTAGAGGTGTACATCTCACTGGAGTGGTGCCACTTAACTAGTTAATGTTTAGAAAACCTTTTGATATCCACAGATGAAAGGCACAGTAATTGTGCAAGACATAACTGTTATTACCTGCTGATGGTAAGAAGTTCTTCCAGAGTTACTGTGAGTATATCATGAAAATCTGAAGGCTGGCAAATTTCCTATAACATCACAAAAGAAACTGCAATGATCTTCTATTTAGTCTGGTTCTGTATAGTCAGGATTTTAAAGGGCCTTGAAGAACTGCAATAAGCAGCAGATTCCAGTAGATCCAGAGAAATCTACATAATCTATCTTGATTTGTTAATTGCCTTAATGTCAGGCCTTCAGCTAGTGGTTTCAAAATCTCTATTTTGCTAAGTATCCTCTTCTCATGCTCCAAATACTTCACAACTACTGTGAAAAAAAAATCTCTGACCTTTCTGTTTTTCATGCCATTAGAAACCCAAATCTCTCCATATGGCATGACCCCCAAATCTCATTCTTTGGATGTCACAGCACGGGAAGTCTGTGCTTGGTTTGGGATGGATGCACAGCCCCAAAATGGCAACAGTTAGCAAGGCATCAGTATTTCTGCTGGTATAGGGCTTTGGGGGATGGTGTGCTGCCTGCTTCAGCACAGCTGCAAAACCCTCTTTTACAGCCTGCGTCCAACATGTCAGGCAGACAGTCAGTGAGTTGTGCACCAGACTGACAAGCTATATGCAATGTGTCCTGTCCTGGAGCATAGGACAAGCTGGACTACGTGGGGAAGGAAGAGGAAGGAGTGAAATTCTGGAGCCAGGCCTTGGCTGGAAACTCCTTCAGGAGCATGATGCAGCCAGGAGCACAGGCACCATCTGGTTCGCACAGCCCTTGAGACAAAGAGAAAAAACAGAACAAATTCTCTAGATAATAAATTTTGTGGTCCAGGAACACCTGAAATGATAATGAAAAAACAATGTTAAAGCTTTAATTGAGTTCGCGGCTTTTATCCTGAGTTTGTGTGTATTTCTTACTACTCTGGATGCCACCCACATCCCTTCTGGAGCTGGCCAAATCGCAAAAGGCAATCCTGCTAAAAGCTAAAGATGAAGTGATAAGAACACACAGTGGAACAGCAGCCCTGGAGCTTTAAGTGCCCCAGGGTTTTTTGTTTTTTTTTTTTTTTTTTTTTGTAAAGTGTAGGGCACAGGTATGATTTAATTTCATCACACAGAAAATTACAAAAAAAAAAAGGAGAAAAAAAGCTTATGCCCTCTATCGGCACAGAAAAGTATTATTTTGGTTTCTCAGACAGTTAGGATATACATATTTTTAAAAATCAACTCCACGAAAAAAGCGATCACACTGATCTGATCTGGCCTGGAGAGCTCCGACAACAGCGTGAGAGGCAGCTTGGTCTAGTGTACTGAAAGGCAACAATTCCTGAGGTCTAATCCTGGCTGACACAGAGCCACTCTGTGGCCTTGGGCAAGCTCCTTAAAAAGACATGTCAGGTTAACTTAGGCCTAAAATTAAAGTTTTACAAATATACATATTTGCAAATACTTCCATCAGTAGAAATGAATGTCACATTTTTTATATTTATGTTTAATTCCAGTGGGGAAGGGAAGGGAAGCAATATTTCCGGTTAGAGGTCTTGGAGATCTTGGTTTCTGCACTGCAGCCTCAGTGCTTAGGTAGAGACAGTGTGTGAAAATAAAAGTGGTCAAAAATTGCTTCTACAAAGAAGAAGAATTCTGTGGCTTTTAGACAGCACAATCTTGATTCAGAGAGCTCTTGAGCAGTGGGTTCTTGTAAGTGTTAAAGACTCACTCTCATTCAAGGACCACTACGTATTAATTAAGTATATGCTAAGTAATAACTACAGCTCAAGAACCAAACTCTGCTCTCCGGTGAGTGCTTTTCATCACCCTTGCCAGCATGAATTAGAAGCAAACTTTCAGACCCGTGCAGCTACCCATGCTGCTACATCCAAGGGCAGGCACAGACAGTGTTCTAGAGATTACAGAGGTATTTAAGATGATTTATGCTCTGTGTGATATTAACTTGTTAATGTTTATCAAGTCACTACAGCTTTCTACGATTCTGTTTTTCCCCAAACTGCTTCATCATAATGACCACTACTGCTAGACTGGCCAGCACTGAATTATGAATGGCCCTTATTTAGGGAGTTTGGATAGGGAAACATCTCTATTTGTATGGTGATATTACTGCAATGCTACTGCACTCCCTTAGGAGATGAGATTGTCTCAAATAACACTGTGTTCAGTAATTTGGATTGCTGTGGAGGGGAGTTTTCCTCCTTTACTGGAAAGGGCAGTTTCTTGTTATTGTTTTATATGACTCTGTGTAGCTCATGATTTTTCTAGAGAAAATTTGGGGGAAGGATTTGCCCTGGGAAAGAGGCCAAGCCTACCACCTTGCAGGAGTCAGGAACAGCTGAAGGTGGCCTGTGCAGATATATGAAGAGAACAGATAACATGAAGAGAAAATTAAGTGCCAAACAAGGAGGCATTAAAGGAATTAATACCTCTCTATGCCTTACAGGTACAGTGGGAAACACAAAGCCAGAGCTAAAGTCCCATCATTGGATAGAAACTGGCTGTGAGACAGAAATTAAAAAGGAAGAATGATGGTCAAATTAAAATCTGTCAAAAGTTGTCAGTGGCTGCACAAAGCCCTGCAGTGAGGCAGGTTTGTTCATATTATCCATGAGAGATCTAAAAATGAGCTGCAAGGTAGCAAACCCTGCATATTCCACAGAGTTACATGGGATAATTAGGACTGGAGGCTGTATGGCACTCCAGTGACATGCCATAAAGCTGGGTGAACTGAGAGCACAACACATAAAATGCAACGTAACACAAATTATGACAAAGCATTTGACCTACTTGGGTACATTGCTGACTTCTAAATAAATGATGGTAAATCTGGAAAATGATTCAGATGTCAGAAGATAAACAGAAACCCCACTGTTCTGTGCACAGTGGTGACCTCCTGCGTCAAGAAAATTCTTGATAAAAAGTGCTTCGGCAGTGGGGACATGGATACTAACAACTCAAAATAGCTTTTGGAGGAGGAGAAAAAAAAGATGACATATTTAACAGGAAGAAAGGTAACAAAGCAATATGTGATGACTGATGGCTTACAAAAATTAAATTAGGTAAACCTTCTATTCTTAGACAAAGGAACCTGGCAGTGAAACTGAAAACAAAGCAGCAATTTGATCTCTTAAGTGAAGAACTGGGAAAAAAAATCATTGAGGAAAAGTACTGTCTGGGACTTTATTTAAGCTCATGAATCTACAGACACTGATACCTTTTTGCAACGGTATTAACATCTCTATTGAGGAGATACAAACGTCTGTAACACAGGATATAACCTAACAGCTAAAATATTCAATGTCAGGAGAGAATTTCCCAATGAACAAGTTGTTCCTAAGTTGTCCATGACTGTTTCTTCCATTTCCTTTTGGAATGTAAATTGTTGTCCACTTTCTTGTTATGTGGATGATGAGGATCACTATATTGGGCCAGAATATGTCCTACTGATTTAATGCCTGAAAGCTGTTATTAAACAAGCAAGCAGAACTGGATTTAAATGTACTACTTTAAAGCCATCAAATACCTTAAGGGTATCTTTAGCCAATTATCACATTCCACCAAAGAGCTGTTATTAAATATCAATAGATTTCAATCAATTTTTTTCAGAAAAAGAGACAGAGATAGTATTACGAGACTTCTACTCTTTTAAATGCAATGGGAGAGATAGGGGACAGGTGTTCAGCACATAAAAAAACCCAAAACAGTTACAGAGTGTTGCTCGAGGCATAGTTTCATCTACCTGACTCAGCAAAAATGCCCAGGTATGAAGGGGAAATGAAACAGAAGAATCAACTCTGCGCTGCCTGGGGTCTGTTCACAGGGCATAAGTATTAGGTTGCCTCTTCTTTTAATTAATGCTTTTCCTTTTGACCTTACACTGGAGACTGTGACTGAATTTTATTCCTCAACAGCAGCCTATAGCAACCGACAGAGTTCTCTGGGAAAACAGTCTGCCCAGAAGTGCTGAGAAGAAACCAGGAGAAAAATGGATGGAGAAGAAAAGATTCTATAGTAGAGCATATTATTTACTGCAGACTACTCCTGGAATTTAACCCATTCTCCTGACTGTGAATAGCCTACAGGAAGATGATATATATGAACTGATCTGTCATTCAAGTAGGGCCCTGCAGATTCTTGGTGAGAACACATTTCAGCCAGACAGTTTTTTATCAGCTAATGTACCTGAGCATGTGGGACTCATTACTGAAGTGACTCTGTCAGTCATTAAAACTGTGTGGTTGCATTTTTACTCCTTGACTAGCTCATCTACGTAACCAAGGAAAGAAGGTCTCCTGGAAAGTCAACAGACAGCAGTGAAGCTGCAGTGGGGCTTTCATTCTCTTAGGAAAGAGAGGGCTTACAAGAACAAAAAAGACATGACAGGAAAAGAAGGAAAACTAAATGTCAGGCACAAGTTGTTTGAAATCTTGCCTTGTTCCATGATTTACGTGCTTTTGGTATAGTGTCTACTTGCTATTCCTACATGCTCTGAGGAGCTTCAATTTGTTTCATGTTTTTGATGTCTATCATTCTGATTGGAGGGTATGTCCACCAGAGGAATGTCACATGAGTTCCATCTGTGCTCCAAACTGGCAGAGTGAGAGCCAACGCAGGTCTGGAAGCTGTTTAACTGAAGGTCGGAGTGAACAGAACTAATAAGTGGCTGCACTCAACCACAGAGATGTATCCCAGTGGGTGGCAGTGCTGAGTTAACAGTTGGACTCAATCTTAGAGGTCTTTTCCAACCTAGATAGTTCTATGATTTTATTTTAATCATTTCACATCTCTATCATTTTGGCAAAATCATTCACATGCTCTTGTATCTGAAACAGATTGAAATAACATTCAGAAGAAAAAGGACAAAAGGAGGATTTCTGACAAGTCATTTACCTTTTTCCAGGCAAGATCAGTTTACAATTAGTGTCATTCTGCATTATATCCATTTTTCCTTCTGCTCATGGCCTTGGTGATGGAAGGGGATGGGAATTTAGCAGTCTTCAGCAGTCTTCCTGATCTTTGATTGCCATGATCTTTTATATTAGAAGTCGTTCATCCTGCAAGAATTTAAAAATAAAATCTCTCATTCATGCTGAAGATCTGGTTTTCTGTCTTGTATCTCCCAGAAAGTGTCCTTTGGTCACATAGTCCACAGATGTTCCAGCGAGTAGCTGTCCTTTTTTGTTCTAGTTTTGTCTTAACTCTTCCTTTGAACAACAAGCTTCGAACACAGTTTTGAGCACAAATACTGGACATTCATCGCACTGAATTCACACAACTGCAGAATCTGAGAGCAGGTTATCTGTTATTGTTAAAGGCCAGCATTATCTTAGTGTTTGCCAGCAGAACTCCAAAAAGGATCTATCTGTCGCTCACACTCTTCTCTCTCCCATGAGGCAAGTTAAATCTGTACTGCTACCTACAACAGAATGTAGCTCAAGACATCCATCACTGTTTTGTTGTTTAAAGTGTGACTTAGGATTACAAAACAGAACCAATTTTAAGATCAGTCCCAAGTCTGTGTCGCTTAGAATTGTGTACTCTGTTTTGGAAGGACTGCTTTGGTATCTGTGGAACTTTTGAAGCAATAATGAAATTTCACACAAAAAAGATCAAGCAATTCTAACTCTAAATTAGATATAAAAATAAGAGATTTTCATCTCTCTTGTCTCCACTGCTCCTTCATTGCTTCAAAGCCAGTAACATACTAAAAGTCAGAGAAAAATTAACTTGGTTAACATGACCTATGCTGTGATTATCTACCAAATGTTTTCTTCAATTCGGCTTCAAACTTTCTAAAAGGGTAAGAATGTCTTACTTTCTATATCTTTGATATATTTATAAACACAAAATTGTATATGTGGATCCCATAAACACCTATACATATGGAAACATAGTGCTTTATCCCCTTTACTCCCTTCACCCCAGCAAACATAGGTGAATCATTTGTCTCACAACCTGAATTTCAGTTCATGTACTAGGTGTTGGTTTTGACCCCATCCTTTTGTTGTAGGGGGACATCTACAGTTTGCCCTCACTTGCCATTTCATTCAACTTTACATTCCTTCTGTCCTTGCTCATCTTCCTATTCACATCTAAGAGTGGTAGATTTGTGTGCATGGGAGAAATGTCAGCTGAAGCCTTGGGGTAAAACCTAAGAATTATGTTGAAATAGTATTGCAAGTTCCCCAAGCAAAGCAGGTAGAAATGCAGCAAAATTTGGGCATCACACCGAAAATTGTAACTTTCACCCAACAGTTTTACATTCAGGTTTGTGACATCTATTACACCTGGACCTAGCTAAAAGACATTGACGTTTCTTGAGGGAACAAGCACCAAGGTAATGGACTGAGATACTGTTAAGGGAGCATCCACCTTTTGCACACAGAATTGTAAATTTCACCTCCAGGTGTTCTCTCAGTGAATCAATGTTACATGTAAACTGTAGCTAAATGCAGCCATGTTCATCTGGTTGAACATTGCTAATTTTATATTACCTATTTATGGAGTTAATTTTCATTTCCAACAGTTTTGTGGTTCTGTAGTCCCCTCTATCACAGTGATCAGCTCACTAAAACAACCAAGAGCCAAGAAATGACTGTCAGCTATTTTTTACTTCCCTAACTAACAGCAGGGTTCGTTTTTATTTCTCAGATAAAGTTAATGGATACTTATAAAAAAATTGGTTTAGGGGCTGCTACAGAATACTTGCAAAACGTCATTTAAGGAGTGAAACTAGAGTATTTATGCAATATAGTGTTTATATCTTGTGGAATGACAGACATGCTGTTTAAGGAGATGTTGCTTTTCTCTCAGAAGTTAAGCACTTAGTTATTCTCTATAGTTATTCATTCACTTGGTAGTAGTTGTTATTTAAATACCTCCTGTCTAATTGCTATATACAGAGTTGTGGGCTTGGGAAGCAGCAGAGATGCCTGTGTCATTTGTCAAGAAGTAATAGTAGCTCCTGGCTCAACTCCACTGCCAGGGTAACCCAAATATCATACTGATGTAGCTTTTTTTTTTTTTTAAAGGATAAGTAATCAGCCCTCTTTCCTTTGGTTATTCTTTCCCTATTGAATCATTGAACTCTTCTAAAATACTGATGTAAGGCTCCAGTTAACCACATTAAATTTTGTAGAGAAAGAGAGAAGAACAAATGGGGGGAAGGTTGGAGTGACTGGGCTATCAGGTTAAAAAGGAGAAAACAGTGATAAGGGTGAAGGGAAAAATAAGGTTATATCACCTCAACATGTGATACTGAGGTACAGCTGCTGAGATCCAGCTTGTTTTCTGCTGGTTTTACTAGTTAATTCAAAGGGTAACTGCATGAAAACAGAAAACTTTCTTCTGAGGAATAATCTTTTACTAAAATGTCCTGGTTTAGGAATGGTATTTTCCGATTTAGCGCTCCCACTGAAACCATGTACTGCTGCCTTAATTCTCCCCCTTCCCTTTTCCTGCTGCAGGCTGGAGAGGAGACTTGGTAAAGATCATGGATTGAGATAAGAACAATTTACTGGAAACGGCAATGAGATATGAAAATGAGCAGTAACAGCACAGTACTAATTACAGAGGGTACAAGAAAGAGATAAACAATTCACATGGAAACAATAATACCCAACTCCTCCTTCCACCAAGCTATGCCAACCCCAGAAGGGACGCCTTCTCCCTGGAAGAAACTCTCTTTCCCCTACACCTGGCAATGATGTGAGGTGGTACACAATAACCTCCTAGCCATGTGCACAAAAATTAGCCCCACCATGGGCAGAGCCAGGACATAAGAAGACAAATCAAATCTCCTAGTATTGAATCATTTAACAAAACATCATGATTTACACGGGTTGTTTTGAGGATAGTACAACAGTTTGGCCATTTGAAAACAGATCAAGTTGCATCTTAGTTTACAAGCTGTCAGTCCAGATCCATGTTCTTTTTAATAATAATAAAAAACCTGTTCAGTTTGTCTGGTTTTTACTTTTTATTTTTGTTGTATCATAAAGACTCAATTTGGACTGGTTTTTGGATGCTTTTCCCTTAAGCACTTCTACAGAAAAAAAAATGGGTTAGATTTAGCAACAACAACATATTAATAAATGCAGTTTGCCTGCTGTCCATACAACAGGTTTAATGTATAGCTGCAGAGGTTCTCTAAGACACAAACTTAAAATCAGAAACTATATAGCACCCAAGATTCTCATTTGATGTAAATTAACACGCAAAGAATATGCTGATTCATACAAATTTTCTCTTCCTCATCCTGCATGTTAGACTCAGAAAGATTTCAAAATAAGGGATCTGAAATTCCACTTCTCCCTCATTTACCTGTTGGCTAGTTAAGTATTGATTAAATGCGCAGAGAAATAGACTGAAAAGTGTTAGTGATCTGTAATGTATCAGAGTATTGGAACAGAAAGTAAATCCCACAAAATTCTAATAATCTCTAATGCTGGAGGTTATCACTTTGCACTGCCCATACCTAACAATTTTGCTGATGTAGGACACCAAGGGGAAAGTATGAAGTGTCACACTACTTGGTGGCCTGGAGACAATAAGAGCAATAGCAGAAAAGAGAAAAGCTCCTAGAGAAGGAAATTTTCATCATTGTTAGCTTTGCTAATAGATTGTTGTGAAAATAACAAATGTGGAACCTTTGTCCAGCCTTTATACCTCTAGGAAAGATAATAGTATAAACAAAAGTAAAAGAAGAGGTCATCTACTTTTCTACGAAACTCCTCTGTGATCAGAACAAGCCAACTAGGAAACAAGATTTCACTGTAAACAGCTGTTCTCAGTGTCTGCATTTCAATCACTCTCCTGTTGGGAGTACAATACATTCATATGCCAGCTGTAAAAATCAACTGGTATTACAGTGTGCTTCAGTGTAGTTGCAAAATGGAAACAAGAACTGCAAAAGACATGCTCTAAGGCCCCTGCAGCAAACCAAATACCTGAGCACATGTACCAGAGAAGAATATCAAGAGAACAGGATCTTGCAGTGAAAACTAGTATTAGAAATACAAATAAGAGGTTTGTGGAAAAACATCAAACTGACAATAACAGTGAGGATTGCCTTTGTCTCCAAAATGCAGCTAAAGTTGAGTGAGGCTGAGAGAAAAATTCCCACAGTTCCATCTCTCCACTCCTCATCTCTGTCATGTATGCTTGCTAAAATAAAGTTTGTAGAAAGTTATAGTGTTCATTAAAAAATATGACTCTCAAACATCTAGCCCCAAGTACAAGTGTGCTGACTTCATACTTGTCTGTTTTAATGTTGTAGAAGATCAAATTTTCTAGGAAAATGCAAACAACTTAAGCAGCAGGTGGCTGAAACATAGCCTTCAGAAAGCTGTTAAGAACCATTTTTGTCTGGGAAATAAAACATGGTTGCGAGCTATGTTATTTGCACTTATTTATTCAGTGAAAAGAGTCACCTTATGTTTAATTCAAATTGTAGTTCTGGCTTGGACAGGCTTAGAACAATCAAGTTTTACAAATCCATGTGTTTAAGTGACTCTCACAGTGTTTGTTCACATGGTCCCCTTGTTGTTTTTAGGTTAGCTCTCTTCTTTCTGGCAGAGGCAAGAGCTGAAACAGAGGAAGGGGTGGGTGAGGGAGGAAGAGGGACAGAAAGGTACTCATATCCATAGGAGGGAGACAGCAGGATGTACGGTTATGAATCAGTGACAGATCAAGCAGCGTTTCAAAAAGCTTTAAAGGCACCACCACTCATTTTAACCACCCAGCTCCACTTAATGGTACATTCAGCATCACATGCAAAATCCATCCCCTAATTTCAGGCTGTATTACACCTCAATAAAAGTTTCTTTTTGCCTCATTAGAGGAAGAGTTTTTTTAAAAAGTACATACATTCTTATGTTTCTCCCTTGCCCTCCTCCCCCCCACTTTTTTTTAAGGAAAATTACTGCAACTCCTAGGCAGCCAGAAGAAATTACATCCCTCAAACAGAAGGCTGTTCCTATTACATACAGGGTGGTGAATGCATTCGTTAGGTGATCATCTTCCCATCTTCACAGTGATGATGTTCTTGCCAGTTACTGACGTATGTCAAACCTGGGTGATGATGATTCATCAGAATAGGTTAATTTCATAGGAAAAGATCACTCTTAGAATGCTACAACATTAATTTGCTAATCTGGCTGAGTCAAGAGCCCTTTGAAACAGGGGGTCTGCCTTGTCATTATTGGAGATATACAATCCTGTGTAAAGGCTTCAGGTTTATTTTTGTTCCAAAGAAGAAATACTTTGTAAACTAAAAAAACCTACAGTCTACATGCACATTACAGATAGTTTCATTTAAAAATGAACGTAAAATCCCATCCTGAGTTTTCTGCAGAAATTTGCATCAAAAGATATATTTTCCCCAGACACCTTTTCTTTGCTAAAATCAGCTGTACCTTTTCAAAGTTACCACAATATTTCATACAGAGAGAGATTTCTATAGTTGTAGCCATGTTTTACTTTCTTTTGGTTTATTTTCTCACATTAATTACTTTCATCATGGAGGAAAGAGACAAGGTGGGTTATGAACAAGCAGGACCTCTGCCCCTGCCAAGATTCTGGACAGCATATGAGCACTGTGCTGGGCAAAGGATCTCTGCTCCACTCCCGGACCAGGGTAGCAGATGCTCTCCTCCAGGATCCTCAAAAAAACTCAAGACAAACGACAAACTTTGTCATACATTTTCTAATACCTCCCTCACCAACATTTTAGAGAAGTAAGAGGCTAACCGTATACTTTTATGAAAAGATCAGCTAAAATAAACACAACGCTATGGCCTGATGTTTCACCAGCTTCCCTTGGGAATGTGGTGTTCATGGATATATAGTAAAAAGGCAGATTCAGCTGTCCACACAGACACAAAACACTTTAAAAAAATAATAACAATAAAAAATAAAGGCAACCAAAAAAGTAGAAACCCAGCACATTGTTCCAAGGTTTTAATGCTACAGGAGAATTTGGAGTCAAAGGCTGGAGAAAGAAATGAAAATCATGTTTAGATTTAACTCCACAATATGAAAATATTTGAGGTACTCTGAAAAAAGTACTAGATAATGGCAATGGTGCAGTTATGGAGTAATTACACATCATGGCAAGCACTTCTGCTCAGCTTTTCATACTCCAGACAGGTTGGAACTGAGGCAACAGCACAAATAATGACCATGCATTTAAACTCAGATGTGGTTTCCTTTGTCAGTTTAGCTAGATGCACATATTTACATGCACACACACAAGTGAGACAGCTCATGAACAGTCCCCCTCTCCACTGTTCCTAATCTCACGTCACCACCACACCTGCTGAAAATGTGCCCTGCACAAACTGGTGGCAGAGCATTCAGAAATATCCATATTAACAAGCCTTTTTTTTTTTTTTTTTTTTTAAGTGGCATCCTTGGTCTCAGCAGCATGGTTAGTACTTAGTCTTCCCTGCAAGTGCTGTAAGGTGTTTAATATCCTCCAGGGAAGGCAGTGCTGCTATCAATTATATAATTCACTTTGAGCCTGGCATTTCTGACTATAGACTAATGTGGTGCAAAGTCAGCTGTGGGTGGGTAGAGCTCAGAACAGAGCAAAGATGTAGATATCACTCTGAGAGGCACCATGATAAAGCATCAGATTTTGTCATACCGTCTTTTACAAAGAATGGGGCAGATTATCAAGATGAAGCATTGAAGAAGGTTATACATGTTATTGTCCTAGAGACACTGAAACACACCATCGCAGATACACTGCTGGGCAAGGAAGAGTGGCTGGGACTGCAGACTTCTTTTGGCTTTTCCAGGCTTTTTGTAACCCTCCTAGAAAATCATGGAGATTAAGATCTCGCAAGACACAAAGCACATCCTGTTATGGATGTGGCATGCTGTGCTCAGCTGCTGTATCTGAAAGCTCTAGGGACTACAGGAAAATGGTCAAGGTTTTCTGAGAAAGGTTGCAAAATAATCCAGGCTTGGTCCACCGACCAACAGATCAATAGCTTGGAATGAGACACGGAAGAGTCACCTAAAGTGTGACCTCAGAAAAGTCTGATCAATTCTAAATTATGAAGTGGGTAGTAGTAACAGTGTTTTAATTATGGCATTTTCACTCCTCGTGTAGCTATTTTGTAAAAGCTACATTTCCGTTTGCTTTTAGCCATGACCTTTTTAGAAGTATGCTGCCTGGCTGATTCATACATCTTGCTACACTTGCAAATGTAGAGCTTTTGTGGCTTTCATGCTGGCAAACAAACAGCATCAACCACATGGAGAGAGGTGCTAAGGCTACATGGCTATAACTTTGAAAAGTAACTTCTGCATGACACTGAAGAAGCCTTGTCAAGAATTATTACTTGAATTTTGAAACAATTATCTAGGTACTCTGTATCCAAATCCATATATTGTATCCAAATACATTCTAAGCTTATTTTCCATCAGCTTGATCAAATCCAGTCAGAATTTAACAGATTAAAAAAAGTATAAAAGCTGAAAATACTGGAACACTGCAAGATAAAGATCATGTGAATTTTAATCCCAACCACATACCAGCGGATATTCCACTCCAACTATGCTGCAAGGCTTAAGTAGCATCTATAGGAATAAACTGTTCAGAGATGGAAACAAGACAGCAGGAAACCAATCTTTCTAGCTATGTACTTTGCATTCTGTTATTATCCTCAGAAATCCTCTCTTCTTTCTTGAGTTGGAGAGAAAACACATGCTGGACTAAGACACTAACTGTCTCAAAGATTATTTCAACAAAGGTGTGGAAGCAAACGTACAGCAGGAATATCTCAGCAGAAGGTTTCAAGTCAGACTGATTTTGTCCTGAAGTGATTTGAAGAGTCTATTAAACCTGGTTTGGGCAATAGCTAACTGATAGGCCGCCAGCACCACAAAGCCTGAAGGTAAAATTATCTCCCAATTTAAATGAACACAGAGAATCTCAAAATCCTTAGGGAAAAGAAAAAAAAAAAGCAGTTGCCATTACAGCATTATTTCTTTCAGAAGTCTAGTAACGTTGCTCAAAACAAAAAAAACAAACAAAAACAAACCAAAAAACTCCCCTGTTCTGTTACCCATAGCATGGCTCAGTACATATTCGAAGGGAATCCAGTTTGACTAGACTTCTCTGATAGACGATAATAGTATCATGGCATGAATCCCATGTCCTCCCCACCATACCCCACCTGAATGGATGCTGTACTGGGACAAGGCTCTGTAATGCGTCCAGAAAAACTGTAAAATGGACTAATAATAGTTTAACTTGATCAGACTTTGGCTAAGATTATGATCAAAGGTCAAATTCTTATCAGCTGATAAGCGTTTACTTCACTGAAGCACCCGTGGTAAAATCAGACAGCCACTAATCAGGTACCATGACTAGAAGGAAGAACATTGCAAAAAGACTTTATTAGTCAAATAAAAAAGGTGAGAAATCAGGCAGATACGGCTTGGACTTGGCAGCAGGATGAAAAATGACCTACTACTGGAACTACAGTTCAAAATGTAGCTCTAATCTAAATGTTTCCAAAATACTGACAGAAATTATATAAAAATAAATGGGTTTTAATCAAATATGAGGATCACACAATGGAGCACTGAAATGAAGAGGGGAGACTCTCCAAAGCTTTTTCTCTGCTTTTACACAGCTTGGAATAGCAGTGAGCTTGGAATCACATCTGTATCCAGGGGAACTGATCATGGGTTGTTAAATTACAAGCTCTTTTTGTATTCTTAAGGAGGATATTTGTATAGTCTTGAAGCAATGCAACATCACATGGTTAACAATCTCATTGTTTGTCATAAAACTGAAAGGTACAGAAATGCAACATTTCCAAGTTAAAAAAAGTTACATTGAAATCCTATGTCTGTTCTGAACAATACACACACAAAAAGAGAAAGTTCAGTGAAAGCACAAAAGGTTAATTTTGGAAGATGCAAAAGAAATTACTTGATTAAGTCAATATCCATTAACTTAGGTGCAATTATTGGGCTATCATCTTCTCTCAGGCATCACATGTATTACTGTATGTAAAAAATCAAAAGATCTCATGGATCGTACAAGAGAAGACATGAAGAGCTGCACATGCTTTTCTATGGACAGTAACAGCCTATTAATAAACTGTGCATGAGTTCTTAAAGCAAATTAATTTCTCCTAGTTTCTCCAAGGACAAAGAAACCCCTGTTTCAGATTTAGCCCCGTTGCTTGGGTAATTAAGCAGCAAACTTACTACTTGCAGTACTTGCATGTACTTGTAGATCAGCCTTCCTGGTTTGTGCACTTGGAGAGAGAGGGGGAGAGAGAAGGGGAATCTATTGTACATTCTCAAAAATAAAATTTTAACTGCTAACATCGGTCAAATTAAAAGCCATCTCCTTCCTATTCCCTTCAGTAAAGGTAATTTCTGTAAGAAATGTCAGGTTTCAAAATTTAGTAATTTCTCTCATTTAAAATGTCCTCTTTTTATTACAGAGTACCTTTTCCTTCCCAGATTTCTCCTTACAAAGAAATGACTTTTCTGCTCAGACACTAGAAGGAAAGTATCTTCAGGTAGAGCTGAAGAATGAAGTATTAGTCAAAAAGATACAAATTTCAGAGAAGTTGCAAGTGATTGAAAACCCGAGGCTAGGAAGCTGCTCCTCAGAGCTAATGATAGCAGTCACTATTGGATTGCTTTGACCGGTCTTGTTTCAAAGAAGATCTGTTATCTCCTTAGCCAGAATTGCTATATTTTCACACTCTTCCTAGGAGAGGTCAGAGCCACAGAGCCATGTCTCAACACTTTTTACAAGACGTGATTTTCCTTTCTCTTCTTTTGATCCTTCAGCTCAATGTGACTGCAGGCCTAAAGACAACTTCTGTGATTCATAAGGAGGTTAATCCATTTGCAAATAAACTGTGCCCTGGGTGCAGGGTCACATGAGATGACTCGGTGCAGAGATGACTTCAGTCCTGCATGACATATCAAATCACATACAATCCAATGCAAGCAAGGCTATATTCTTTACATAGTATACTGCTTTCAGGTTACGCAGGGTATGTCAGTTACCCTACCAATCTTCTATCATTTCAGCTTGTAGAGAATTTACTGTAAAAACTGTATATTTTAAAAAGAAACAGACTATAAGTAATTTTCATGCGCCACTCCATTATGGCAGATAATGAGATTTCACATTTTATTTTACTGATAATAGAATCAGGGATTTAAGTGCCCTTGTCAGAGCGTACAATGAAGCTTTGCAAAATTAGGTTGAGTTTTACTACTAAAAACATAGAGCAGAACACTTTTTCTCAGAAAGTTCTGCCACAAACATATGACAACATGCCAGACAAGAAAATCTGTTTCCTTGTGCCTCAGTTTACACAGCCAAAAATTAATGGCATTTCTTTCCCACATATTATGTATTAAAATCAGATAATCTTTAACACTAGATCTTACAGAAACACCATGAAGGAGTTCTAGTGCTCTGCCTCTTGCTCATGCCCTTGGGAGGAAATGCAGAATGCAGGACATGTTTTCAAATGAATCTCCCATTTCCTAAATTATTTTGTAAGCTATCCTGGTTGGTTCAGAGTCATCTAGCAGATAAAGGAAATGGAGAAGTTTGCTGCTTTGCTCTTGAGTAAAGTGAGTATCTACCTCCCTTAATGACTCTAATCTTAATGAGAGGTAAATGAGACTTTCAGAATTGGATACCTTTAAATATTTTGGTTAGCTTTTCATGGTCCTGTTTGGGAACACTTTCTTGTCCTAAGAAGTCGCCAATCTGTAAAAGTAGCACTGTTCACAAAGATAACTTAATTCGATTTCCTTACCTTCTTACATTACACAGGCAGCAGAACAACACAGCTAATTACATACATAACCATGGCTGTTTTTCCTCAAAGTGTACACTAAAGGCTACTTCAGGGAAACTGAAGACATGTTGCAGTGTAGACAACTAGGCCTTCATCCATGCTAGGACAGTCTGCTCTCAAGCCTTCAAAATTCTAATAAATTAAAATAATTTTTCTGTGTAACAAGACTTACTTCTTTCTAAATTTCAGCTTTTAATCCCAGCAGTAGAACTGTTCAACAAAAAAGGTAAGGAGGAAGTATTAAAAAAAATAAGAAGAAAAGTATGTAATTTCATAGGTTACTTTTTTTCAGCAATCAGGCATCTTGTTCTCTAATTTTAAAACACTAGGAGGGTGCACGGCCAGGAAGGGTCTCTTCAAAACTACATGTGATAGTTCACATTTCTATGCACCCAGCCATACCTCCTGGCTTAGGAGTAATGTCTTGCATACTTTTTTTTTTAAATCAAAAGGTCAAAAGCTAAATTCCTCCAGAACAAAAGTAGTCTGTGTGTTTTGGGGTTTTTTTTGTTTGTTTGGGGTTTTTGTTGTTTTTGTTTGTTTGTTTAAGAAAACATACCTAAACCAACTTTTCCTTGTTAGTTACAGACCTGGTTTTAATTATTGTACTGTAGAACTAATGCTTGCAATCAACTCTCACTCACCTGGGACTTTTCTGATACTATTTTTTCTAACATTGTCCTCAGTATTGATTAAAAAAAAAAGTAGTTTAAAAAAGAAGGCTGGCATTTACACATCTAGACACTAGAACTACTAACAGTATTTGTTCTCCAATTAATATGCGAAAAATTTTTGTCTGTATATATTTTTATGTAAGATATAAATAATCAAGATGAATTTAAAGCTAAAGACAAAAGAGAATATATGACTTTTGGCATACTCTCAGCATAAATGCCACAGTCATTTAAAAGACAAACAAACGCCCAAAATGCTCCAAACATTTTTAATGTTGAGCTGATATCACTGTTCCAAACAAAAGAAGCATTACGCTTGTTACAGTCTCTCTTTACTTCAATTGAACTTCAATCATGGAGAAGTCACTGTATGAGAAGTCACATATGGGATTGCATCTCATTGATGCACTGTAAGGGAAAAGACTATTAAATGAGACAAATTCAGCTGCCAATGCTGAGAATATCAAAGTATTTAAATGACAGCAGAGCTGGAGCTAAAATAGCTGAAACACAAGATTTTAAGAGATGACCTTCTCTTGAATGGTGACATGATTTGCCAATTATCCATCAAGCTCTGTGTGGGTATTCAATACGTTTATCACATATAAAACCATTCATTTTAATATAGTGAAGAGTGAGGTTTTATTCATTGTGAGCTAACCTCATTGTCCCACTGTGCTTTATGATATAGACAGTATAGCCACCTTTTAATGTTTCCCCTCAAATGGTCTTTAAGAGTGAGAGATCCTCACCTGTCCTAGCTAACACTTTCATAAAAAATATGTCCATTTATAGCGAAGAATTAACTGCACATGAAAATGAATATACTATTGCTCAGCAGGACTACTACACCCATCCCAATAACACTGCACTTCTGGACACAGCACATATCTCTAGCTTACTACCCAGGGACATTACTTCTCCAGCACAGATTCTCTGGGTGATCATTAGCTTCCGAGATTTATTTCTGTCTGCAGAGAGTTTTGATTTTTTTTCTGGCCATAAGTGAATAGACAGACTGCGTTTTGGTAAATGTATTGTAAATTTGTCTGGAAGGAGCCAGTATACATTCAGGAAACAAACTACAAGGGACTGCCATCATGGAGACAGATTGACCTGTTCTATGTAGATAGAGCAGAAAGAGCAGAAAAGAAACAACAAAACAAGTGACTACTGGGAAGAAGACATGAGTTTTAGCTACTCATTTTACAATAACCTCTAAAATAAGTGAGTGTTCTTAAAAAATGAAAGACACATGTTTGCTACTTAAATTTCTCTGAAGAATAACTATTTATATATGATAAGGATAAATGAGATAATTCAGACTAACAGAACTGCTGAACAATGACTAGATAACGGATGTCTTATGCAAACTCAGTCTGACTATAATCAATACAAACACTGAAGGGATCTTCTGAAGGTGATGGAGATGAGAGAAGATGGTTCATGTTAAAAGAGGAGAGGATATAAGAAGCACTGTTAAGTTGTGAAGAGGCCAAATGTCAGGAAGACATGGACGGTCTCTGGAGCTTGGAAGGAGAAAAAGGATGAGTACACACAGGTAAAATGAGATTATGTGAGAGTTAGAAACTAAATGAACAGTTGTAGTCCCACCCCATTATACTCATGTACATTCTCTGATAGTAAGCAAACCCTCTCCAGGGAGCTGTTGTCTCTACCTGAAAGTAAGAACTGACGTGATATGAAGAAAGCCCAAAAATCTCAATCAAGTGATTGAATAATATTGACAAAACCAACATAAAGATAAGTTTGCATAACTTTTTCTTCATTGCCTGTTAACAACTTCAATTAAAGTGTTATCATCCTGAGGTTTGCAGGTTGTCTTATGAAAACTAGTAGGAAAATAAGGTGTTCCAAGGACAGAACAGAACAGAGAACGTATAAAGGGCCCAACATGCAGTGTATGCCTAAAAGAGCAGATACTGCAAAAATGTAGAAAAAGGACAAGGTGTATCTCACATAATAAATTTAAACAGTGGTATAGAAGGCAGTTAGGGAAGAACTGGATGCAAGTAAAATACTGTGCTGTAGCGTAAAAACACTGACTTATTTCAAGGACTTGAAGAGGAAATAAGCATGTCATTATTCCTGGATACACTAGACAGTTTTCCCCATTCACTTTCAAGTTGTTAACTCAATAAATAGAGAAAATCCAACCAGATTGATCAAATTCTTACCTTGCTTGGCATAAGGTAGTCCACTGATACTTGCTTTCCTGACTTTGCTAGTACTCATGCTTCTAGTAGAGGTCAAGGGCTTGGAGAAAATGCCCTTTCTCCACCTGGCAACATTTCCTTCCTGAAACTGAAATTAAAAAAAAAAAAAAGCAAACAACAAAAGAACAAAACAAAAAATATAGTATAGTAACATATAACATGGGAATTTTGGAGTTGCAGCCTGAAATATGAAAGCCTGATAAAAATCAAATGCTTAACATGAGTAAAGAAAAGCAAGAGAAAGAGTCAAGAATAATAATGAGTACTATGAAAAAAGAAATGCAGAGTCCCTCTTTTTTCTCTTCACAGAACTGTAGTCACAGCTATTGAAGACAATTAAAGGCTTCAGTTCAGATAAAAATCTCCATCACTAAATGTTACACACACACTCAGAGAGGATGAGAAATGATTGCTGCCTCAAGCACTGGCACTCTAAGAGGACAGGACAAAGGATAGAAGATAAAATAGAGGCACAGAGGACTTCTTGAAAGATGCTATATTCTTTAGGTACTGAATCAACAAAGGTTTTATATATGCACAGTCTTCCTTTGAAGACATAGTTCAAGGTGACTGTTTCAAGATGAGTACGTGCTTAAGTGTCTTGGTGGGCTGGAGCCAGGTTTCTTGGCAACTGACAGGACTGAGCCCAGAAGATGTCTCATCTGTGGTTGTGTTGAGGATGAGCAAAGGAATAATTACAGCCTGTTGATTTTATTGATGTGAGCCTTAGTATCTCTTCTAAGCTGTCTCTTGTCATAGGCACATGCAGAGCGTCGGGTCCATTCATGGCTGCTCCTTTTAATAAATGTAAAAAAATGGCCAAAAAGTCCAGAATCAAGTTATGAAATATGGAAAACCTCCAGTCACACTTCTATGCTGTGCATGTGGCAAAGTACAGAAAAATAGCCCAAATATATATAATTTCCCTGAGAGAATTTGAAACACTTGAAAACACTAAATTGTTAGGTTACACCATCCAATCTTACAGACATAGTTGTATGAGGTATCAGGAAAGATGACAAAGAGAGACAAGCTGTCCAGTGGGTGGTATAAATTAGCAAAGAAACATTTCAGAGACATAAATATAGAAAACATCCCACAGTTTTCTTACTTAACGCAAAACTGTCACAAATACTGTTGCATGCTTGCATATTTTCTTAGCTGCACCAGCTGAGCTTGAAGAATTCAAGTTGCATCCAGGATATCTGATTTAAACAGAGCACACACTACCCAAGAGACTATAGAGTCAGGATACATTTGGTGAGCAGGGATTTCCTTAACATAGACATTAAAGGTACAGAATACAGTGCCCTGACAAAACCTGCCCTACATCATCCCATTCTTACTTATCCCATCACAGGGAAGAACAGAGGTGAAGGAGGGAGGGGACAGGGAGTGAGGAGCAGGGAGGGAAATCAGTTACTTGCAAATGAGCTCAGTGTCATAAAGACTGAATTTTAACCTAGAGGGCAGATGAAAATCAGCAACCATTAATGGCTGGGGTTGCAACTTTACCCATGAAGTGAGCATTTCCTCAGGTTGAGAAGAAACAGTTTTCTTCTTCAATAAATTCCAAGATTGGTTCAAAATTAAAAAAAAACCCCACCATCACAACAACAACAAAACAAACCACGAGTTCTGTGTTGCTTGGCTATATTGATTCATATGTATTTTGTCCTCAGGTATTTGGCCCTTTGAAACCATATTTGTCTCTATGTACATTATATTTGCATGAAGTACTAATTGTGAACCCTTAATGATATAAATGATATAATGATATAAAATTTTTTGTTATATAACAGCAAATTAATGTTAAGTAGTCTACATCTGTGCCCCTCTGCCATACTGTTTGTTCTTTCTTGGTGTATCTGTAGCCACAGAGGTCTTCTAGAGAGTAGGAACTATAACTAGTTGCTTGCTGATAGGAGCTTTCAGAAGCTTTAGCTCCAAAAGAAGGCAACACCTCTTAAAAGCTGGTCAGCAGCATCTCTCACTCTGGGCAGCACCTCTCCATGCATGAAAAGTTTCACCAGCGCTGGAGGTATTTAAAAGACATGTTGGTGTGATTGGGACACACCACACGGATGGGACACGGTTTGGTGGTAAACAGTGTGGTGTTGGGTTAATGGTTGGATCCATTGAGCTTAGAGGTCTTTTCCAACCCAAATGATTCTATGGTTTTATGACCTTTCAGTTTTTTCAGTGGCTATCTGATGAGCTTAGTACTTGTTCTAACTTAACAGCTTTTAGAAGTGGCACCAACCACTTTCACTATTGATGGAAGGTTTTAGAGAGAACTGTGGAAGGAGTGGAAGGACTTGCAGTGGTTCCTTATTACTTAAGAGAATTGCATGATTACATGAGAGAATGAAAAAAGTGGGCACAAATAAAATAAATAGCTAATGAGAAACTTACATATCAAAAGAAAATAAAGTCTTAACATTAATTTCATTTGAATACTATCGCCCATGCAATTTTTAGATATTATCTTTTTATTTTCTGTCTTCTAAATAACAAAGATGTCACAGACCAGCAATAATGGACTCAGAGGACTGAGATTCCTTCCTTTATAGCTACTTCCTGAGACACTTCAGGATTTGCATTGCTTCTAGTTTTTAATGGTGGTTTTATTTAACTATCAGTTTGTAAGAAGCACACTTCTCTTCACCTCCATGCACAGTTCACACTGAGACAGGAAAAGAAATGAATGAAAAGGATTGTGAGACCCACTAGCACTGAGAAAGAGGAGGTGAAAGGAATAATATATATGTTCCTGAAGGAAAGAACATTGTTAGAAATAAAGATGAAAAACCAGAGTAGATTTCAAAACTACTGAAATGTACAAGACTGCTTATACCAAAAATGAGAAGGAACACATTCCTAAGTTTCATACTTTCTCTTTCAACTTTGCAAAAAGTTCTCTGCTAGTAGAAGTATAAATTTCTAATAAAAGAATTCTAATAATTAATAATAATTAATAATAATAATTAATAATAATATAATAATTCTAATAAAAGAATTTCTAATAAAAGAATTGCATTTAACATTAACAATGTACCTTTCACCTGTGACACTTAAGTTACTTCACAGAATGTGGTTCTCACAGTTGTTCATAGTCAGATGAACAGGGCATTCTAATTAGGTCCATCTCATTCCAGTAAAAAAGAGGAAGAGAAGCTGAACAACCCACATTCCAAACAATTTGTTGTCGCTTTCCTCAGATACTGCTACAAATCTAGGACTCTAGGCTCCTTTAAAGGGACTTTAAGTGTAAGGACTCTAACAATCCTCACTGCTGTCATGGTGACAAAGAAGCTAACATGCAAGGCTTTTGACCTGTGGTCCTTTGCTCTACATGAGGCAACCTTTCAATAATTACTTGCTCTAGACTTCTGACCTCCACTTAATCTCATATGTCAAAGGAATGATCAGCCTGGGTTAATTTAGATCAGGCTGGGTTAATTTAGATCACCAGGTTCTCACTTTCACCAACTACCATTCCTCAAGAGTATCACCCTCATGCTGACATCCTCCTGTTGGTGTCACCTGTAGGCAGTGCAGTAGAGTTTCAAGATCATCATTTAATTGTAGCCTTCTCTTCTGACTGTTAGTACAGCTTCCATTCTGAAGCAATGCTCCTGCTCCACTGGGCCTTCCCTGGTCACTGAAGAGCAAACAGTCAAGAAGACTTGGATGCAACTTACTTGTGGGCAATGCTTACTCCATCCACTGAAACTGTTTGAGTAGGGAAATGCAATGGTAAGAACACAAAGGATAGCTCTGTCTTCCCCATCTATTATTTTAGCCCAGCAAATTTAAGATGAGCAGGAGTCTCAAACATATGCCTTCGACAAATCCTCAGCAGCTTCCACAGACTTCAGAAAAAGCTTCAGAGGCTACCCTGAAATTCATGAAGTAATGCAAAACGAACCCAAAAACTACAAAAGAAAAATAACCAAAACTCTACATCATTTCCCTTCAGTCACACATTACTATTGGATTTTTTTCTCTCTAATAATGTCTGTCAATAAAGAAGTCTAGGAATCATATTCCAAGGAAGACCATCAAAATTTAGACATGGTCCCTTTATGTTAGGACAAGTTTATTTCCAAAGAAAAGATGAAAAATGAAATCACTCATGTTTGTCCTATTAAATCTGGCTAGGCATTTTTCATGATCGTTATACATGTACTGAATAAGATGAGACATGATTTTAACATTGGTCCCACCCTCTAACACAAGAAATTTGGATTTTTATTGCCACAAATTATTACATAAGCAGAGGAAGAAGAAGTAGAGCAAGCATTTTATTGTACAAATATTTATAGTCACAAGTCAAATAGCCATACAGTCATCTACTACACAAGGCAGTATCTTACACTGTATTTCAATGCCTGAAGAGCTAGCAGTTGAGATCAGACTTCCCACAGGATTAAAAGTATACACTGAATTTGTCCATATTTAAAGTAGCAGAAAGGCAGATAAAAGTTTGAATGCCATGAGACTGTAAAGGGAAAAGAAAATCAGAGAAAGGTCATTGGAGGCCAGCAAGCAAGAGACTAAAGACAGCTTGCAGAACAAGAAGTTCATTTAAACACAGTAATTTGAAAACAGACACAACAGGAGACGATCTATATTATCTTTTATTTGCTGAATCTTTTTGCTTTTACTACTGCCAATTCCTCCCCTGCAGTTTAGACCTGGCAGCTAAATCTCTGTTGCTTTCCAGCAGCTTTCAGAAAACAGATAAGGAACCAAGCTAGCAAAGAAATAGGCTAAAATACTTTCTCACTCTCTGTTCAAGTACAGTGAGTGAATCTTTCTTTACAGCATCATCTAGAGGCTTGGGAGCTCTTGACAGCAGAAATCTTACACTGACCTAGAAATGTCCAAGTCTATGACTACCATAAACTTCTTGATAATGGTTTCCTAAGTTATTTTATACTTTTCAGCAGTATAGTGTATATCTTGGCAAAATAATGAGACTTAGTTCATGCTCAGACCCCACGAAGGTGATCGTCTCTTGATATGTAAGACTCTGGAGTGGTTTGGAACCTGCAAAGAGAAAAAGGAGAAAAAACCTATAGCTATTATCTCAATGGCACAATCATTCTGCAGAGAAAGACCCATCATATTTTACAAGAGAAATTATACACAAAAGATCCTTAAAAAAATCAAACCATACAGACTATTCTGTAGCTGTGCATTTGTTGACAGACTTTTATTTTTCATAGAAATAAATATCTACTGAGCCCAAATGTTCTCAAGCTATTTGAAAATATTTTCCTCACATCATTTTTAGAAGGAGCTGCAGCATTCTATGTGGACTACAAAACCAATCTTTTTAAGCTATCAGTGTCTGTACTTGAATCCAGTTATTTTTCCACTTTTTTGACTCTGATTTAAGGTCTTAAAAAAAAAAAATCAATGCATTCTGCATATCTTTATGTCTTAGAAAGTAGTTGAAATGCTATAAAGAGGGGACAGAATTGGAGAACATGTACTGTGTTATGCGTACTTGTGATCACTGAACTCCAATGGGAGTGCTATGTGTTGTCCTCGCTTCATAAAAAAGCTAAACTTTGAGCCTGCATCCCACTGTCTATCATGGTGCAACACTGCAAAGCAAAGCATAGCTTAGAGCTCTGGAAATTTTGTCTCCTCTTCCCCAAGTGGTGAGTTACACTTGCTAAAAGTACTAAGCTTTACATTCCTCCCAAGGCAAAGTCCAAAACCATATCCAGCTTTGATCCTCTCACCACTGTTTTTTGATGATGCCTCACAGTTGAAGTTCTGTAATTTCAAGAATTATGGTCTCAGGCTCTGGCCGATGAATGGTTATGAGTCCTGCTTGCTGCTTTTCCTTCAACAATTTACTCCTATACCTTCCTTAGCAGTAACGATATGCCTATGACTTTCTGTTCAAATGCTACTCTTTCTCATTGAGATAGTTTTGCCCAACCATCAAAACAAAGTTTACGGACAGCTTTTCAGCTCCTGTGATCAGAGTCCTGGACTTTCATATCTCTCTCCTTGGTTTCTCTCAGTACAAAGAAAAAGAAGGCTTTCTGGAGTGTCCTTGCATTAACTGCTTACTATTTTGCCATCCTTGAAAAGGAAGGCTCAAAATTCCTCATTCTCAATCACAGTCTTGTGTGTGCATTCATTCTGAAACACAAGCTGTTTTCCAGCTTTAGAAATTTTGCTTGCTATCTTTATACAGTCCATCCTGCTAATCTACTGAGTATTTTGGCAAAAACATGGGATAGGACTCTCATTCTCTGACCTACAGATCTGACCAGCTATTTGTGTCAGAGGAGACCTGGAACTAGAGATGATCAATCATTTCTCAAGAAAAGTTTGATCCAGTAAGATAGAAAATTTCTCAGGAACACAAAGCTCAAGTTCTTCTCTCAAGCAGGAGAGACCAGACAAGAAAGATCTGCTATTTGGCACACTTGAAAAAAAATTAAAAAAAAACTTAAAAGGCATGACCCAAAAGACACAAACTGCACAGCTCCTTTAATCAAGGCTTGCAAAAATTTCTTCAATTCAAGCTATCAAATCATGATCCCATTAATAGCAAAACTTCTAGAAGCTTAATGAGAGAGTGAGATTTAGGGTGTTTTTTTTCAGCAAGGCTGGAATGGGTATGTAATCAACTTCAAAACAAATTTAATTCAAAGACTAATTCTGAAAGCATATTGATACAAAGGGACCAATGCAAACACCTACCGAAATCTGTAGGAGCCTTTCAATTGCATAATTTTTAAAGACCACTTCTTGATGTGAATTCATTACAGGCTTTGGTCTTAACTTAGGAAAAACTTCATGAAATGATAGAAGAATAAAGTAATGAAGAAATCTGAATGAGACTTAACATGGCCCGAATCTTCCTCTGTCAATATAATAATAATTAAAAAAAAAAAACCTGATGATGATACTGGTATCAGTCTAGGGTGAAAAAGACATAAGATTATACAATTAGAAATAAAGCATTAAAAAAATCATTATGTAATATTGAAATTTAAAAGGCTAGTTTCGCTTGATTCATTGGAACGTGAGAAGACTCAAAATATTTTACATGTTTGTTATGATAGAATGTGCAAAGTAAAACAGTATCACTTGCAGAATAAGGCTTCTTAAGCTCATACTGTAAAAGTCAACTGGGCAGATGCAAGTTGATCAGTTATTTTACTTCAGAATTGAGAAGGAATAAGCAAAGACAGCAATAATAGGCACCTCTTGAACCATTTCGAATTGTCTTGTGCTATAAATTTCTTATGTAAATCAGCAATTTTTTTCCCCCCTTTATTATGATTGCTACAAATCCCAGGAAAGCATTCTGTGAATTGGTCAATGCATTAGCACTGCAAGCTCAATTAGCTACTCTACCATCAGGCTGTGAAAATCTACAATAAAAATAAAACAGCTCTAGCCCATTAGATTAAAACTAACTACAAATATTAAGTGTTGCTGTAAATTGAATCAACTTTTGGATATGTCATCTGACTTTTGAAGCCTTGTTTAAGATTTAATTCTCAAAGAAGATTGGCTTGTTTTCTTGTTACATAGTACTAATACCTCATGAGAAAAAATTTAAAACATGCATTGCGGGAACATCTATTAGTAATTAAGTACAGCTTTGTTCACACTCTATTTGCATTTTTTTTAATATCATTTTTCATTGTGTTTCTTAAAAAGTTATTTGTTTTGAAAAAGAAAGCAGTCAAACTTGAGAAGTAACACATACAATTTCAGTAACCAAATACAGCACTTCAGGTGCGTTGCTTATAAAGTAAATGTAGATCCACATAAGTTTTAATAAGACAATTTTGATTAATAAATCATCTTTTTCAAATTAATTTTTCACATTTGAGTGAAAATAAGATTACTGCAAAATAAGATGAAACAAAAGAAAATAAAATTGTTTCTTCGCCCCATTCCCATGTCCTCAATGATTCTGCAGTTCTGGGACCTGCTGCCTTTGCAGAAAATCTTAGGGAAGCAATGGTACTTCTTAATGAACCAGAGCAAGTTTCTCAGTATGGTTCTGGGTAGGCTCAGAGATGGAAAACTCATTTATACTTGTAAAGACCCAACATATGTGAAATCCCACTGTTGCAATACCATTTACAAAGTTGTAAACTTCCATCTCTGAAGTTTACTAAAACCCAGGAAAACCAACCTGCTATATATGCTGGATTTGCTCGTACAGTTATCCATATGTAAATGGGAGACCTATCTGAAGAAATGGATATAATTCATAGTTCACGTGAAGTTCCACCCTGTTCAAAAGGCTAATTAAGGAAATCCTCAGTGTGTAGTACTAATATTCACCTGTGGGCAGAAATGCAAGAAGACACCCAGACAAATCTGAAAGCAACTGCTTCATGACCCGTGACAGTGCAACACAAGCCAGATTTGGTCCAGCTGTAACATAGCCTTGTAAACAAAGAGGGACGTTTAGCAGGGACAATGACTCTTGCAACTATGTGCTTTCCAGCCCTGACTAGCTCCCATACAGCTGATTCACATAGAAAATCTGTGCCTGCTCTGATGCGCCCTTTGCCAGTGTCACGGACTTGTTTGCGCTACTTCTCTATTTGTCTAAATCCTTGTACCATGCCCACCATTGAGGGGGACAAATATATTCCCCTGCTACAGGCAGCTATTCTGTGCACTTGTGGTTTTAACTCATCTATTTTATACAAGCTGAGTGGTATTTAAGCAGCTCTGTCTCAAAGCTTCAAAACTTGCATGTACATCCCTTTAAGTCATGTTACTGAGGATGAGCTGGTAAGGATTCTGCTTTCTCTCTGTTCTTCTTTCATGATTAATAGTGACAGCTGAAAGCAAGTGGCAGAAGGCCAAACAATCAAAGGGCATAGCAATAACAGTTATGCTGCCCTGCAATTCACAAATTATTTCATTATCTTTCAACATTGCAATCAGGGTGCAAATCCAACACTATACCAGCTGCCTGGGTTACAGTCATTCAGGTAGGTTTGATCTGATTGAGTAACGCCCACTTGCTCCAAAAAACTTTTTCAGTCCTAAGAGTAGACAGCCCACTGGAAAATTTGATATTTTGTCTTCAAAGACCATGTCAATTGTACTTGACTGGAAAGAAATCATTTCTGTGCAAGCACTGCAGTCTGCTGGGTTTGAAAGATCTGAGTGCTCATGTTTTGCATCTGTTAAAAAATGGAATGCGTTTTTCTACCTACTTTATAAGCTGATTGTCAATGTACTTCAAAAAAAACAAGTGGAAAAATATATTTCATGATGTTTTTAAATCATCTTCTTACGGGCTTGCTGAGATTGACAGCTCTGAAGAAAAAGAAACATTCTTCATTTGAAATTAAATAGAATAACTTGGAATATCTGAAATTGTCAGGAGGCTTTTTGAAAAGATGTCCTTATGCACGCAACTGCAAGTCCATCTGTTGTTTTAATTTGTCTCTCTAATAATTCCCTGGAGTTTCACTTGGTTTGAATGTTAGAATAAACAGAAAGGAATCAAACCATGCATTCTTTAAACAAAATTTATCCAAAAATACTGTTCTGTGCATTAACTCTTGCCTGTGTCAGCCTCATTTCAAGTTCCACTGTTTTCATTAACATTTGCTGAGTATCTGTTTAAAGAAAATATTCATTCCAACAGTTGCTCTGCCTCAAACAGAACTTTATACAATTTAGAACTTAAAAATAATTGAAGTATGGAACTTAAAATGGATAGCTGTATAAACCATATCAACTATTTGTGTTTCCAGATGTTCTTAAATTGTCAAATTTTCCCTAAACATGTATTTCAACTTTCCAAATAGTTGGCAACAAGAATAATACGTTACTAGTTTAAAAATAAATAAATAAATGAAAGTCAATTTCTTTACCTAATTTCAAGTAATTCTATTTATTTTGATAAACCAAGAATAACACACTGTATATTTATAATTTTGCTAGCACTGATGCATGATTCATCTTGCTGTGTACAAATTAGTGAAATGTGAAACTTGCTGCATCTTTTTCAAAGTCTTAGGAAATATTACTATCTCTGACTCAGTGATAGAAACACCAAGGATCCAGGGCACTTCTGGACTGATTTAAAGGAAAGTTTTCAATTACATTTAAATAGCAATTAAAAGGGCAGTATAAACTGATGATTTACATGACATAAACTGATGGTTTACATTATTTCGCAGCTAGAAATAAAATTAAATATTTGCCTCTAAACTATGTACAGCCTAACAGTCTAAAGAGGCAATCTCCAAATTTTTTCACATTTTCCCTCAAGCCCAAATTCTACTATTTGTGTGGGTAAATTAGATATTTCAAGCTGAAGACAAATCCTGATCTTTGAAATTGATAGAAATGCATTGGAACCAATATGCCAGAGGTGATTACACATGCAAATGTTATGTTGCATTGTGTATCATCTCCCTCTGTTAAAATTGACACTTGGAGTGAATATATTGGAACTGGGTCCTAAAATTGCATAGTAAAACATAATTTTCCATTTCTTCACATATTAAGGTCAATTGTTTTTGTAACTGACTAGAAAAATCACACAGAATCCAATGAAGGAGACTCCATTCTCACTCAAATGTCATATGGAATCTACTAGTACCTGCAGATTTGCCATTAAATTCTTAAAATGGCTAAAAAAAGAATAAAATATAGTGAATCAATCGCTTTTAGTTATGTTTATTTTCATGCCTTTTTTAAAACCTGGGTTAATTTCTGAGCAGTTATTCTGAATATTACCTGTCCACTTCCACAAGTGATGTTGTTGACTTAACATGTGCCCTCATTGTTTTTATCTGTTGTCCCTAGGAGGTAATGGTGAATTTGCCATTACATTTAGATGAATTTGAATTGGCATCCTAGAGGCCTCTGCATGTGCTTGTTCAGTTTCACCTGAACATGGACATGATGGAAAGCATTCTATAGGAAAGTCAAAACGTGTTACAGACTCTTAGGAGTGCCTGTGCCGTGATTGTTTCCATTACCTTCTTCATAGTCAGACCTTCACCTGGTAGAAGCTGGCACAATTTTCGCATAAACTGCACATTAAAAGATTGGAGAACACAGAAATGAGGAGAGAAAAAATAACTCTCTTGCTTGAAATTGTATTAAATCTCTTCAGTTACCTAAAACACACAGAGATGAGGGATTTATTAGTTCTATTCTTCATATTAAGGAGGACAGGAATGCATTTACTGTACTCTAAAGAGCAGTTCCTTCTTCAGGTTCTCCTTTCAGGTTCAGGAGCTCCATGAGCACAGAAGTTGACTTCCTCTTACTTATGTGGAGGCCACAGGCAAACTGATTCTCTAGTCTTCACCTGTGCTTGCTCAAGAGCTTCCACATCTGTCTTCCCTGCCACAGTACTCATGGCAGGCTGCCAGGTCCCCCTGACAACCCTGAAAAGGTTAACTACTAAAAAGTAGGCAAAACGCATGACAACTACCCAAACATGTTTTTACTAGCCCAGACTAATTTAACCACAACAACCCCCTGCAGTGCTACAGGCTGGGCACAAAGTGGCTGGAGGGCAGACAGGCAGAAAGGGACCTGGGAGTTCGGATTGACAGGAAGCTGAACATGAGCCAGCAGTGTGCCCAGGTGGCCAAGAAGGCCAATGGCACCCTGGCCTGTATCAGGAACAGTGTGGCCAACAGGTCCAGGGCAGTGATTCTGCCCCTGTACTCACTGCTGGTGAGGCCACACCTCAAGTGCGGTGTCCAGTTCTGGGCCCCTCAGTTCAGGAAGGACATTGAGGTGCTGGAGCAGGTCCAGAGAAGAGCAACCAGGATGGTGAAGGGACTTGAACACAAGTCCTATGAGGAGAGGCTGAGGGAGCTGGGGCTGTTTAGCCTGGAGAAGAGGAGGCTCAGGGGAGACCTCATCACTCTCTACAACTACCTGAAAGGAGGTTGTAGCCAGGTGGGCGTCTGTCTCTTCTCCCAGGCAGCCAGCAGTAAGACAAGAGGGCACGGTCTTAAGCTGTGCCAGGGGAGGTTTAGGTTGAATATTAGGAAGAAATTTTTTACAGAGAGGATAATCAGACATTGGAATGGGCTGCCCAGGGAAGTGATGGATTCTCTATCCCTGGAGGTTTTTAAGATGAGACTGGATGTGGCACTTAGTGCCGTAGTCTAGTAACCACGGCAGTGCTGGATCAAGAGTTGGACTTGATGATCTCAGAGGTCTTTTCCAACCCGGTTGATCCTATGATTCTATGAACCCAAAGGCTCAGTTGGTATATGAGTAGTGCTGCTAATGGCTCATACATGTCTCCCAGGACTAGGACAAAGAAGGGCCACAGAACCTTGATGTGGCCCTGTGGACAACAGCTTCTTTTAGTGATGCAGCTATTTGGAAAGGTAATCCTAGGGAGTATCTTAGTATAAAGTGCAAGCCAAAGAGAGATTGCAATTATTTTTGCATTACTTATTTTTACAGCAATGCATAGCCTCGTCCGATTTTTGACTCCTTTCTACTAAAGCCTTCCTTATTCAATGCTGTTATGACTAAAGCACATCATTTCATATTGTTTTTACAATACATTGCAACCAAAGCACCTCACTCTTCAAAAGCATTGCTCATAACTGCATTAGTTTTTCCATCCAGTATCACCCCATTTCACTGACTCTGCTTAAATCAGCAGCTTATAAACGGATAATGTCCCTCTCTCAACCTCCATGAGGTAAAACTGTTAGAAAAACTGTGAGCACTGAAGTATATCAAAACAGCAGGCAGTCCAGCATGGCATGCTTACTTGAGCAGAGATACCAGAATGAAGGCAAGCTGGATTTTTGCTTTGAAAGGCACAGACACTTTAACCTTGGGCAAGAGGTGCCAAAAACTACATACCGATGTTCAAATACAAGATTTTGTCCCTTCCTTCCTTACCAGCCCTTGGTCACCTGTGGACTTGCTCCATTTGCAACTATTAAAGGAACAAAGTTCTTAAATGATACCTTCATGCTGTACACCACTAGGTGCCCAAACGGATACAGAAGAATTATTAATTCAGCTGCCCAAGAGAGATAATAATGATTCCTGAAGGGAAAAGTACTCTAGTTGTGACTGTGACCAACACAGCTGCTTTAGGTTGTCAGAGGAAATAAAAAAGGCTAATAGAGAGGTGGGAAAGCCAATATGAAAAGCTGAAATAGTGAGGGGAAAAAAGAAGAATCACGCTTCTTCCACCAGAAGGGTCCGCTCAGCTGTAGTCTGTATGAGGTTTCAGTGAACTAGACCACCTCCTTAAAAAACACAGGTTGCTCCTTGCTACAGAGAAATAATCAGGGAGTGCAAGAGGGGAAGGGTGAATTTAAATTCTATGTTTTCCCTGCTTCCTTCTGAAGCTGCATGCTTATTTAATGCTTCTTATGGGCTGCTGTGACTAATACCATAGTCAAGTATGTAAAGTTCTCTGAAGACCTAAAACCAGCATGGATCCTGCTAAAAGCACATACATCTTTCCCTCTCTGGGAGCATGCAACATTCTGCACATCCCTAAGGCAAATGAACACTCAGATTTTAACAGTGGCAATGTATTAATTTTAAAAATCACTGAAGTGTCTCTGGCTAGAGGGAGCCCAGTGTAATCACTAACACTCATTGCCTCAGGGAGGACTGAAGACTCTAGTTCCCCAATATTTCTGTATTAAGTCTTTTAAAAATATATAAGCCCTAACCAAGAAGAAAACAAATCTCCAAGTCACTTGAATATTCTCCAAGTGATGCAAAATCCCTGCAGCCAGAAACATCCTTTAGTCGTTAGTTATGCTACTATTAACTATGAAAACACTCTCTGAATAAGCAGTGGGTTGCAGACAGTTCTGACAGGAGAGACAAAAGCTTGCTATACATAGGCACTGTCAAGTAAAAAGCTTCAGCACGGTGCACGGACATTAAACTCCACCTAATTCCCCCACAGAAAATGTTCCTCTTTTGTTTTATTGGTTTCATTCATCAAGAATGTTTTGCCAGACTTTCGTGTTCTTTTGGGACAAATTCCAGGACTCTGTTGGCTGCTGTGCTGATGGGGACCCAGCAGGCCAGGAAGTCATGCTGTATCATGCACAGAGAGTACTTAAAGGGAGTTTAAGACCGAATAAACTTTGCAAATATTATCACTGGGTTTAAATTACATGCTTGGTGAATTCAGTTCTTTTTGTTGGATCTAATCTAAAGAGGATTTTTTTCACTCTCCTTCCTGAAGGATTCATTTGCCCCTGCTGCTTATTACTCATAAAAAGTCATCATTTTCTATCTGTGACATTCGGATAGGCTGTTGCCGTGGAAAAGATTACGAAGCTGAAAACAAGCAAGCTGATTTGCATTAAGAAGTGAGTTTCAAAGAGTACAACTTCTGTTCACAGGGGGACTTAAGACACATTTGATCAGGCAGAGATAACATTACAGGAGAAAAAGAAAAGGTTTACTTGACAGAGACCTTTGCTTTTTTCAATAGTGTGGTGATTGGTATCACAAAGCAAATTATAAAATCAAATTATTAAAATTATTTTTTTCAAACACTCCTTTCCTGAATGTTCTTGTCCAGATTATCTTTCTCTCTTACTGAGCTCTGGAATAATAGAATAAACTTCCTACTGGCCTCATATCCAATGGATGTGCCTCAGTATAGCTCCATTAACTTAAGGGAAGCTGTACCACTTTACCAAGCAAAGGATCTGAATCACTCCTTCAGAACAGAAATAACATGGCACATCAGGAAAAGTAACGTCTCCAGGCAAAAAGGATCACTTGACTGGAATCAGCCCTTGGTGTACAAACAACTAAGTGTAGATGAGTGTAGCTAAAAACTGCACTGCTTCATGGCATTTACAGCTACCAAATAACAACTGTTAATTGATTGGAGTATGAGATAAAAGTGTTTATAATTAGACCTAACAACATTCACACACCTTGATTTGAGATGAAAGCATCGTCTTACCTCTGAGTTTTGGCAATATACAGCACTCCAGATGCCAGGCTTAGCAAAAGAAAATTCTGCTGGGGTGAGGAAGGGAGCAATTTATTACTCCTTAATGTAGGAATTGCATGGGGATGCTTTGCTGCTTTCCTTTCTGTGCTTCTCTTAGTTGAGGAAAGAAAGAAAAACTAATTACCTTTGAAGTCTATCTGTGCAGCTGGATTTCTCTATTCTTTGATCTACCACAGGTTCCTCTTCCTGATATTTAGTACATCACTCAGACCCAGAAAAGTCAAAAGGTATGGTGGGTCCTTCTGCCTCTTAAGTTAACAGTCTGTCTGCAATATAATGCTGGATAAGTGTCTGTGTATTAACAGTGCTGCCTATATAGATGAGTGGCCACACCCAGCTATGTATTTTATTGATTAGAGTACTCTTGTGATGAAGGCTGGTCTCCAGCAGCACAGGCTGCTGTCTTAGTTGAGATCCTTCTGGGCAAACGTCACCTACTTCATGAAGGATGAAGTCCAGGAAGATGCAAGTAGCTCTGCTAACCTGCCTTTTCCAGCAGCTGCCTCTCTGAGGCTTCAGGAGGAGTTTGCAGAATTTCTTAATTCAGCCTTAGTTTTTGCTATGCTCATACAGCAGTGCAGTTATCAACTCTACCACTTATTTATTCATTCACAGAACACTAAAAAGTGATGAATTTCAAAATTCAGTGGCTTAATTATTTTATTTTCTCTCCCCTTTCTTTCATTACCTTTGTTCATTAAAACTAATATTCTTGATGATAACATTAAAGCACGACACAACATTAATTTTACAGCCGTTTCCCTATGAATATAATAAATTAGTTTATAATAGACCCAGACCATTTTAATTTTAAATAGCATATTACAACACATCTTACTGAATTCATCATTATATTACTGTTAATCAGTTAACATAAAGTAGTTTTGAATTTGCTTGTTAAGCTTAAATAATAACCTTTATCTGTACTGTTGACCTGTCTTTATAATGTCCTATAATCTTGCCTTTGTTCCAGCATGTGGGGGGATCTTCCTAGAATGTTTGCATTGTGAGGTCAGAGGCCATATTTCTTTAGGAGGTTTTAATCTGTGCTCTGAAATTCATTATTGAGTATAGAGGAGATGGACAATATATCCCAGGGATTTTAGAACTGGTTCAATAAACTGAATATTTTTGTGTAGTAATTAAATAGTGGAAAGTGTAGATTCTGGGCCTACAGGTTTTACCACTGAATTCAAAGACACAGTCAGGCAAATCAAATTAACATTATGCCCTAGAGCAAAGGGATTGAAAATCAAGAGCAGAAAATCCCTTTGCCCTGAACCAGTACAAAGTACATGTCTGTTGACTGTTCATCGTTAACTGTGAGAGCTGCTTGACTCCTCAACTTTGGTGAGTCCACTCCCTCCTCAGAGCTAGAAAGCAGAGAATCGCCTGTGTCCAGTGTATTATGTCACACAGCTGCATGTCACAATGTGTCTACTGGCACATACAAGCTGCATTAGAAAAGGGTAATCTTAAGACATCTGAAACCAGTGGCTGTTTTTTACCTGCTTTGCATCTGTCTAGAGGAGGATGGTCTTCAGTGCAGCCACCTGATGGCAAAAACACCTTTTGAAGGGCGGGTTCAGTTTGGCCACCGCTAACAAAGAAAGTAGCCTGCTCAGGTGTGATTTACAATGGGGAAAAAGACATTTGCATAACTAAGTGAAAGGTTTTTAGTACAACAAACATTTTAACTCTCTGCAAGACTGTCCTAGTCCTGAAAGCTAACCATCGTGCAATGTGACACATACTGTGCTGCAGTGAAAGGGGAAAAATCCCTCTAAGCTGAAATGAGATGGTAAAGACGAGGGTAGGAAGGGAAGTCAAGACTTTGAAGGTGTCTTTTTCTTCCTCCATTTTGACTACAATTTTCTACTAAAAATGCACTAGAATGGCAGATAGAGATCTATAATAAAATTCAAAGTGCTTATTTGATCTGCTAATCACCTGCTTAATGCTTGTACCTATCTTGCCAAAGCGAAGAAATACAGCCTTCATTATGCAAGATCTTAATTCCTCCACTGCTTGAAATGACAATGCTGCTATTGCATTCCCTACCCCTAGGAGTGTGAATATATAGTCTAATCTCCTCCTACTAAAGCCAATGCAAGTAGGGGTTTGACCTGCTGGTTTTTAGCCTCTCATCTCCATAAGAGAGAGGAATAGATAACTACAAATTAAAAAGTTGGATTGTTTCCTGAATATTTCTCTATGCTTTATTTAAAAGTGCTTTAAGAGTGTTTTGCCTGTTTAGTCATTGCAACAAGTAGAAATATTTGCCTGAATACCATATTTTAGTCACATTTCACTTACAAGTGCTCCAACAAGAATTTGGCGCCATTTTTATGTTTAGTCCTTAATGCTTATTTTGTCAAGCTTAAAGATTATCAATGGTTTTGTAGGTCTCTGTATGCAGCTTAGTTTCAGATTAAATCCACATGTCACCTACTTAATTTGGACTGAAACAGCTGCAGATTGTTTTGGGGTTGTGCTGGTTTTTGCCAAAACAAAAAGTGTGTGTCATTAAAAGAAAAAAAAAAAAGGATCACATGAAAAAAATTAAAAATCCTTTCTTCTTATATTTTAAAACTCAGGTCAGTTTTCCAATAAGAAATCCAAATATTTTTTATTTAAAAAATACTCAAAATCAAATGTCTAGTCCTAAACATTTCATTCCTTTGGGAGGAATATGTTTGCTGAATTTTATGGGAGCTCGTGGAATTGTCATCATCTTAAAACAGCATTTTACATAAATAAAATTCAATTGTTCTAAGTGTAGTAATATAAAACCTTAGAAATGAGTTCCAAGTTGTTGGTCTTTCAGAAAACAGGGGGTTAACAAATAGGACCCATAAAATAATTCTACCTTTGCATATTACCTTTGCAAATTTTTTAAATCTGAAATAGTTATTACAGTCAATATTGGGTGAACTGATTGAAAGTTTAAAGGCCAGTAGTACTCAGGAAATCAGACTTGGAGAAAGTATGTTGATTCTGTACTAATGAAATATAACCTACAAGCAGAACAGAAAGAAAGACTTGACTGGAAATCCCACAGAGGACATTAGCCTGGGCTTTCTGCCAGTCACAGGGATGGCAAAGGCAAAGGGCTAACAAAGTACTGGACTGCAGCTTGCTCCAAGATCCTTGGTCTGAGTCTCTTGGTCTCAATCCCTACAGAAAACAGGCTAACACTGATAATTTGTGAAACCAGTGCATAAAAATTTTGGCTGTAATAAAAATATTTAATAACATCAACATTCAGCATTCAGAATTATTTTCATCAACATCACTGTAGACAACTCAAAGTGAAGTGCAGCAAAAAAATGGCACTTAAATTGTTAAGTCATCTATAAGCCACTGTTGACTTCAGCTCCTCTAAGCATATCAGCTATCCAAAGCAAAGGCCTCTCCAAACTCTTTACAGGCACCAACACTGAGTAAATATATAAATAAATAATAGGCATTTTAAACACTTTTATTCTCTTTTATCCTTCTCCCACCTTCCCCTCCAACCTTGCCAACCAAAAGAGCATCAGCAACAGCCACATGATATACTGTGTGCAAGAGTTTGTGCAGCTCGCTCCCAGAGAACACCAGGGCTGGCAAATTAGAGATCACAGGTATTTGAAAGGGCGGAGGACAGGCCTTAAATAAGAATACCAAGATGAAAAGAACAATTTTGCAAAGTACAACAAGGGAATAAAGTCTTTTGAAGATCCCATCTCTGCCTAGATGCATATGGGCCAGAGGAAGCGGAGACATTGAAGGTAAGGTAACTTCTTTAAATTAGTCTCTGTCATAGAACGTAGTAGGAAAAAAAGCTGTAAAACTGAAAAAAAAGTTGTAAAACTAAGTTCAACTCTATAGAGAATTAGTTTAGATTTTATATACACACTGACAAAACACACACCCACTTACAGGAAAAGTTTCAGCATCTAGCAAGAATTAATCACTTCCAGAGAGAGATCTTATTCAAAGGACTTTGATCAGAATTAAGATAAAGTAAGATGCAAATATGCAGAATGAGATGTCATTGAAATCAAGATTCCCAGTATTAAAAGAGGTGAACTCTTAATCAATTCATATGGGAATATACTGACCAGCTGATGAATAGCAGAAATGATTACCCTCATATCAATCTTTTCACATGTGAAAAGCCATTTAGTACTTTAAAAGAAACCTCAAAATTTTTTTTCCTTTAGCAAAAAAGCTCTGAGTCTCGTGAGCAAAGAGAGCAAAGAGCATAGACAACACCCTCCACTGCTCTTTTCTTCTCTGTTTACACCCTTTCCACAGGATCTTTTAAGACTTTCAGCGATAAAAGCTATCAATGCAGGAGAGAATGTGAGATTGTGATTCCAAGCCCTTCCAAAGCTGGAGACCCAGAGTAAGACTATCATATATTAGGTTAATGACACCTATTAAAAGGTCCTCATCTTCTCTCACGTACAGAAAAGGCAGAAAAAAGCCAAGAATTAACTTAAATTATATATATGGAGCTTTTTGATTCTTGAACACATTTAACTCTAGCTATCAGCATTTGTGAGACTTAAAAAATGAAAATGAACTGCAAGAATGATATAAAGGGCTTTTCTCTCCCAGCAGAGCTCACAGGAGGCACCAAACAAAACCTTTTAACTAAGCATACTAAAAAAGATGAAAATAAATAAAAATTACACCTCCTATATGCTTTGTCTTGGTGAACAATGGTACTATATATGCCAAAATATTAAAACTAGCTGTGATGGTTTGACTGTGGCTTGACAGCAGGTGCCCAACAAAGCCCTTCTCTCCACAGCTGAAGAGAGGAGAGAAAATATAATGGAAGGCTGCTGGGATGAGATAAGGATAGGTAGAGATCACTCACCAATTACCTTCATAGACAAAAAAGGCTCAACTTGAGGAAATTTGTTTAATTTATTGCCAATCAAATCAGAGTAGGGTAATGAGAAATCAAAAACCAAGCCTTAAGACACCTTTCCTCTGCCCCTCATTGCTTCCTGGGCTCAACTTCATTCCCAATTTCCTCTACTTGCTCAACACTAGCAGCACAGGGGGACAGGGAATGGGGTTGTGTTCAGGTCATCCCACATTGTCTCTGCCACTCCTTCCTCCTCAAGGGGAGGACTCCTTACACTCTTCCTGTCCTCCAGCATGAGATCCCTCCCACAGGCGACAATCCTCCACAAACTTCTCCAAAAGGAAGTTCCCATGGAAATTCTTCATGAACTACTCCAGAGTGGATCTCTTCCATGGGGTGCAGTCCTTCAGGAACAGAGTCCTACCAGTAACCTTGCTCCAGCGTGGGCTCGTTTCTCCATGTTCTGACAGGAGACTGCTCCAGCATGGGCTTCCCACCGGGTCACAGCTTTCTTCAGGCACATCCACATGCTCCAGCCTGGGCTTCTCCATGGACCGCAGAGGAAGAGCCTCCCTCACTGTGATCTGCACCATGGCCTGAAGGGGAATCTCTGCTTCAGTGCCTGGAGCATCTCTTCTACCTGCTTCTTCACTGACCTTGGTGTCTGCAGGGCTGCTCCTCTCACATATTGCCACTCCTCTCTCCCAGATGCTGTCATGCAGCAGTTTTTTTCCTCTTTTTAACTATGTTATTCCAGAGGTGCTACCACCATCACTGGTGGACTTGGCCTTGGCCAGCGGTAGGTCCATCTTGGAGCCTGTTGGCATTTGCTCTGTTGGACACAGGGGAAGCTTCTGGCAGCTTCTCACATGAAGCACGCTGGTAGTCTCCCTGCCACAAAAGCCTTGTCACACAAACCAGATACAGTAGTTTACTAGTATTTTATGAGGAGTGGCTGAGGCAGGTGGGGTCGTTTCGCCTGGTGAGAGGGAGGCTCAGTAGGGACCTTCGTGCTCTCTACAACTACCTGAAAGGAGGCT
>VZRE01000595.1:0-69312 GCA_013396775.1 Cephalopterus ornatus
AAGAAATTCCTCCTGATGTCCAACCTAAATTCCCCTGGCGCAGTGTGATACTGTGTCCTGTCGCCCTGTCGTTGTCTGGGAGGCCGACCCCCACCTGGCCGCACCCTCCTGTCAGGCAGCTGTAGAGAGTGATAAGGTCACCACTGAGCCTCCTCTTCTCCGGGTTAAACGCCCCCCGCTCCTTCAGCTGCTCCTCAGAGGATTTGTGCTCCAGACCCTCACCAGGCCCGTTGCCCTTCTCTGGACTTGCGCCAGCACCTCAATGTCCTTCCTGAACTGAGGTGCCCACAACTGGACACAGCACTGTAAATTGCAGCTGGCAGGTCGGAGCAGTCCTGCAGCGAGTCCCCTCTCTTGTCTGTTAATGTAGGAAAAAAAAATTACTGAAAGCATTAAAACTCTTACCGGAGAGGACACAAATCTATAAAAGTTTGTTTAAAGCAAAATAAAAAACCACCTTTCCTTTACTGTCTTTCATATCAGCTTATCATTCAGACGGCTTAGTCCTCAGTTTTGTCACACAAGTGTGCTGTGCAATAAAATAGCTACATTTTAAAGAGTTACCTTCAGTCCCTTTTTACAATGTTATTAGGCTAGGCCAGATTTTTGGTAGAATTTCTTTTTTTTTTTTTTTTCCTTAGTTTGACTCAATTCCCACATCACTCGTTCAGATGCATCGGTCTGATAAAAACGTTTTCAATAAATAGCAATTAGAATATGAAAGGAATCTCATGAATAAGTAGGTGCTAAGTCCAAAATGAAGTAAATTTTTTCCTCTTAATTTCATTGCTCTATTTCATAAAACTATAGCTCAGCGCGTAAAGAAGTTTGCTTTTTACGCTTCTATTTTATTTTGATGCTTCTGGAAAAATGAAGGCATCCTGCGATTCAAATTCTGCTCAGTCAAATATTCGGTGTAATTATTCGCTCTATTCTTTGCTGTTACATTCTGATGCTTCCCAGTGGAAGTGGGAAGTGCTCTGTGCAGGTTTAGGCTTATTGTGGGCTTGCAAAATATCAGTCAAAATGTTTTTCAGAAATTCTTTTGATGCCGGTACCCTAACTAGCAGTTTATTCTAACAAACATTTCCCTGAGTTTTAAATGTGTGTTGTTCTTTCCATCTCGGTCCTAGCATTCTTGGAAGACTTAAGTTTTACATTTAACAAAGTTGTATAAAGGAGTCTGAACAATTTAGCTTGTTTGAATAAATGGGAACTTCCTCAGCTGGTGCAGTCGAGGAGTCAAATAGGTTGAAAACTACTTCACAGATTTGGTAGGACAATGACTGCCATAACCATTACAAGTGCAATAAAAAGTATTAATTCAAGGAGGTGGCTTATGTTTAAAGTACAAACAGTGGGACCAGTTGCAAATGCAAGGTGAGGACAAGGATATGAACTTTGCCCTAGTTCTCGGGTATGAACCACAGATACTTTGATTTTTATCCCCTATGAATTGCTTGGAGTTTGTTGAGAAACTATAATGATTTCAACCTTTTATGCCATGGGTGTTAGTTAATAGGTGCACAAAATCACTTTTACTTAAGTATGTCATCCCAATACAAACAAAGCCTCGGGTGATCCTACCTAAAAGCATCTTTGCGTTAGAGATAACAAATATATTTAACCTCATACAGTGGGGTGTGTTCTACTATGGAGGACCTGCTGTTTAGGTTAGAAGTGTCTAGGTTCAGCAAGTTCATTAGAATTATTTCAATGCATGTTCTGAAATACTAATTCTCAGCTAACTTTCTTTCCCCTTTTCCTTTTGGTCCTTCCCTCAGTTTTCTCTACTTTCACGTTCTCTGATCTGTTTGAGCAATTCCCCTAACATTTGAAAACTTGAGTGGTGCTGCCTCCATTAAATTATCCTTAACTGTTCTGTGCTGTTGGGAACATGTCCATTTGACTTGCAGATTCATACTAGAAAGGGATAAATTTGTTTTAACTTCGAGCATGATCGCCAACTGATAGATATATTAGGTGCTAAGACCTTCAGACTTCTGAGAGGGGAACAAACTCTACAGCAGGGTAGGCAGAGAATTCTGTTTGCTGTTTTGGATTAGCTACATGTCTTGACCTGTCTTTGAGAACTTCAGCATCTGACAAAGTCTTTGCTGTAGTGTGCTGATGTAATCAGCTGATGCTGACTGTTCTGCATGACTGCCTCTGCTGTACGTTATCCAAGAATTGGAAAAAACCCCATGTTTTAGTGATTAGAAATAAAAGATAAGGACCTTAATCTCAGAAGAGGAATTATCAATGTGTAACATTTTTTTAATGAAGTTTAGGTCAAATGTGTAGAGGCATTAATTCCTCAGTATTATCCGGAGTGTAGCCAGATGTTATTAAATCTCTTAAATATAGTTTTAGTAATGTTAAATACAAGTGACAAGGGTCATTTAAGGTGTCTCAGTTCTTACTTAAAAATGATCTGCAGTGAAATTCAGCCATGACGTTGTACTGAGGATTTCTCTTCAGTCACACTAAGCTGAGCAAGCAGCTGGGTCTGAGATAAAGCACTTGCCAATAACCACAGACAAGCACCAAGCAGGAACAGCCAGGCAGTTACACTGATTTAGCTGAGCTTCTGAGCTTGGGTGGAGCTGACCACAAGATTCACAATTCATGGGTGGAATTCAAGTGGAATTTTACGTTGGAGAGAGGGACCCTGACTAATGCAGGATCTGTGTTAGGCAAACTGAATGGTCTCCCTTCTGCAGCACGGGTTTTGTTGTACTCTTTCCTGGAGCCAGCAAACCACATCAGTGGTTTTTATTTAAAGTGCCATATGATGTTCTTAACTGGTGCCATGCTGCTCTGGAAGTAATTTACAACAGTACACTGATGATTATATAAGTTTTCTGAAATGGTTTCATTTGATTTCCTGATGAAGTTGGACCATTATGAGTTGGGTCTGAATGTGCTGTGGCTCCAGCAGAAGGGGGATCTTCTTACTATCTGAGCAGGAACGTATTTCTAAAGCTGGAAGAAGAGTGCAATAACCAACAGTTGTTAACATGACTGATCGCACTATTCCTGTAGTAATCCATAGTTTGTCTCGCATCCAGCCAGTCTCCTGTAAGTGCAGGAGTTTTAGTGCTAGTAACAAATGGTGAGGGTTGCCTCCTATCTGTGAGTTTAGGAATGATCAAAGAAATATCTTTTTCCTGAAACTGTTGGAAGTAGTTTGCAGGGTACTCCAATTCTCAGTATTTACATTTTTCACATACTACAGATAGTTCATGATCACAACAAGCGGGAATTGCAGTAATTTAGTAACTGTGGGAGTTACTAGATGGCACTGCTCCTGAAAAAGGTGGTCTCTCAAGAAGGTAAAAGTGAGATTCAGAATTGGAAATTTTAAGGCAGAGGAGAGATGCACATTTTCACATTTGTTGCAATACTAACAGTCAAGAAGGCAAGAAAAGTTTTGGAAAAAAAATCAGCTGCACATTTAGCATAAACATCTGGTCTGCAGTTCTGTCAAATCACCAACCTTTTAAAGACAAATCTAACAAAATACCTAAAGTTCCTATAAACAAATATAGTGGTCCAAAATTGCTTTCTTCAAGTCTTTTGATGTAGCTGGTACTTAGCCTTGGGTATATAGTCAGTAACTTCCCCTGGCTAAAAATAGTTCTTTAGATGCTTCCTTCTTACCAGTATGACCAGAGCTGGTCACAGTTCTTAAATAATTCAGTCCTTGCCTTCTGCACAAGCCTGTTCAGTAGAAAGGTATTAGTTACTGAATGTGCCAGAGAATGCAGCTTTGGCTGCTGTCTTTCAAAACGTAACCGGGAAGGTCACAGATGGATTCTGATATTCATTTAGGCACTAGAACAGTGGGAAGCAGAACCCACATCTTCAGGATCGAGCATTGATGACCCATTCCATAGGCTAATTTGGGAAGTTGAGAAATCTGGTCTTTTTGCTGAAGATGCCTTTTGTAGCAGAGAATTTACATACGGAAAACATGTGTCTGGTCTATGGCAAGCATAAGAGAAAGAGTGCCAGTCTGCTTCCAGCTTCAAATACTTTCAGGCAGTTCTCTTAAATACATTAACTAGTGTTAATTGCATTAAAATGCATTAACTAGTCCTTTCAGCAGAAGCTAGAATTTCAGTGCAGTCTGAACTTGAACCATGGAGAGCACTTGCTGCTTCTGTTTGCTTTCTGTAATGAAAACCTGTTGCACTAACCTAACTGTACAATGTTTTTAATTCTGAGTCAATTTAGAAAAAAAAATTATGGCTGTTTTGGGACCCATAATATAAAAACTACTGCAATGTGTCCAGACATAACTTCTAAATCTAACTAGAATAATAAGGGCAAGGAGGACACGTCATGATGGCTGTGACTTTATGCCCTTAGGCACAGAACTGGATTATGTAGTTTTTAGTTGTGGCGAACGTAGAGTACAACCATCTGAACCAAAGGGAAATTGAGCTGTGCTGCTCATGTGGAATTCACTGAGGTGTGGCAAGTTGCAGGAACATGTGAATTACATGATATAGTTACATAGCTTAAAATATCCACCATGTCAGGGCCTCTGGAGTGTCCTTGAGTACCATTTACGACTTCTGTATGACACAAGTGATCCTAACCTTTTTTTTTTTTTTTTTGACTCAAAATATGCTTCCAGATTATTTAAGGCCAAGTTATTTATGTCTACTGCTTGCAGCATTCAGGAGGTAGAGTTCATTCCTCACTCCGATCCTAGCATCAGGGTTCCTTGCTTGTAATCCTACTGCTCAGAGAGTCTTAGATAGTCTGACTATATGCAAAATACAAGCAGTAATTTGGACCAAGTACCAGCACAGAAAAACAACAGCTATAAGTTTATGCCATGAGGAAATTGCAAAGGAGGCTCCTATTTTCCTTGCTAAGCTGTGACCCAAAGATGTTGCTGAGAAATCAGTGGGCCAGCAGTGTGTCTGGAGCTCATTGTCACAGGTCTTCATACCAGATGAATAGTCTCTGTAACGTATCCTTGTAATGACTGGCAGCGTGCCTGCCTAACGTGACAACTGGTACATTTGCAAGTGTTATATACCTTGATATTTTAATCTTTATTTATGCAGGGACTCAAACCAATAGTTTCCACTGAATCCCCAGCTCCGATTTTTGGGACAACAAGTAAACTTGCTTCAGATTTTCCAGCAACTGATTCTTACTTGGGTAAAAACAAGGTACCAGACCTACAGAAAATTTTTCAGGTAATGACAACTTTGAGAGTAACTTACAGAAAACTGGAGAGTGGGACATATCTGTCCTTATTTTAATGAAGCTAACTACTTTTGTCATTCTATAATACCTAAATTCTGTAAAGTCTAATCAAGAAATGCCAAGTGCAGTATAACCTGTACACTTGTACTGTACTACAGAGTATATATATGCCTCGTATAGCAGATAAATACAGGAAGTGGAAAGCCTAGTATCATTGTCTTATTGCTGGCTTGAGAAGATGTTTATTGTATTATTTGACTATAGAAAGCCCTTTCTCTCTGGGAATCCAAGCGTATGCCTTAAAGCAGATCTGGAGGAGCAAAGCAGATCATTACTATTCTGTGTATAGTTATTTGAATATTACTGAAGCTGTTTATAATGCAGTATAAGAAGAGCACAGTAAAGTTTTCAAGGCCAGTTTGTTAGCTATGCAATTTCTAGGCATACTAGGACTTTTCATAAAACAAATTAGTTAAGCATTTTTTTAAGCATGTGCTTCATATAATGTTCCCTTTTCTCTCACATGCCACTTGCACGGGGAGTGTGTCAGTTTGACTTGGTGAATATTTTTTTATACCCATCCTTTCATGTTCTTTTGTTAGTGACACTTTTTACATCCAGATCCTCTTGAGAAATATTTCAAATATATATTCTTTCTGCTTGCACTTAACAGCTTCAGCTAACAAAATTAACGTGCCTTTGTGCATTTGCCTTGCTAGGTAGAATACACTTGATTGTAGCCTGTTTGTCAGGGGGTTTCCGCCTTGGAAGTCTCTTAATTTCTGCAAGGTAGCTTGTTCCTTAATGACCTTGGTATGGGTGTTAATTTCTTTTTTGTTTGTTTTCTTTTTGACCTGTTCCCACAGAAAGCAGACGGACTGCCAGTACACCTGAAACGAGGAGTGCCAGACAGGCTGCTTTATCGGACCACTATGGCTCTAACAATAGGCGGGACTATCTACTGTCTGGTAGCACTGTACATGGCCTCACAACCAAGACAACAAAAATAAGTGAACCACAATTCACGGGACTCACGACACTTCTCTGAAGGACCTCCTGCATGCATCTCTTTGCACTTCATTCTGTGGTCACATCGGGTTCATTATTCAGATTAAATTTCTCAGAGAAAATGGTTTTAAACTGATTGCCTTATGTATTCTAAAAAACAATGTCAATGGCCAAATACATCATTTTAACATATGGTTGTAGCTTTTGTTGTCATGCAGGAACGTATAAAGAGTTGGAGAAAGTTAAGCTTTTCCTTCCTTCCCTCCCCCAACTTAAACAGTGTTAGAGAGAGGACAGGACAGATACTTGTGGGCTGTGAACCACATTCCTTAGTGGAAGGATGCTGCTAGTTTCCAAAACACTAAAAGCAAATAATATAATTATTATAGCATACTGGGAACTTTTTCTGTCATATACAGCTCATTTTACATAAGCAGCTGACATTGTAACCTTTCCAAATGCTGTGTATTATTAAATATTTGTACCTCTGGTGGTAGGAAAAAGGGCTTGACTCCTTGGAGCATTTAAAGTGGATTTATTCCTTAATTTTAGCATCACTGTATGCGGCAGAGTGCACCAGTATTGTAGCATCAGTTATACTAGGTTTTGGAACTTTCATTTGTCAAATTATATTATTGTGCAATAAAGATAAACTACATGGATAGTAAGCCAGGCAACTCTTGAAAGTCTCAGACCACTTCAGCTGGCCTGGTAGGGAAATAAACATATTGGTACATTTTTAAGTTCAACTTGTAGATCTCAAACCAGGCAATTGATTCAACTACCTTACTGTCAACTTTTTGAGATAGTAAATCTCTTAAAACCCTCTCTCAGATCTCATTTGAGTGTTTAACTATCATCTTTGGTGAAACAGGCCACTGTCGTAACTCAGCTGCTTGTTATTTTCAGTGCCCACACATTTATGTACCCACATACACACACATTTCCTTTGTTGTGTGGGTAGAAGAGGGGTAAGTCAATAAAACCCTCTATGCATTCCCTTTCCCTTGGACTGCAAGCTCCATACAGGTCTTCACAAAAAGCATCCTCTAATTTGATAGATCGTCCTCTGGCCTGGAACATCGATTATTCACTCTTGCTCACCCAGGCTCTGGATAAGCATGGATTTACTGACCTCTGTAGAGACCCAGCTCTCCCAAAACTGCAAAAACGACCTTCAAAGTAAATAAGAAAAGCCATTGATAAAGGAACCTAAAACTTCAATTTTTTCAATCTTTTACTAAAAACATTCTGATTTTTTTTCCAGTCAAGTTACATCAAAGCCTTATTACTGTTCCGTGGGAAAGAAAATAGCTGTTTTTATTGTGATCTCAGGTTTCAGTCAGTGTTGGTATTTCAGGATGAGAGAGATTTAAGTCACTGAAAAATAATTCTGTAAGCACAGCAAGAGCCAAAGAATAGCATAGAATAACTGAATTCTTCAGGAATTGACAGCTGTGTTGCCTCTACTGATAAAATATTTTATCCTCAGTAGTCCGTGCTTCCATGGCACTAAGAATCTTCTGCTGTAGCTTGCTAAATCCTACAAAAAACAAAACAAAAAAACCCCCGAGTCACAAAACAAAAAACTCCGAAAGAAAAGAAAGAGGAAACAGCACAGCAGGTATTGTCTGTCTTCCCTACATACCATCTATTAAGCACTACCTGCAAGAATTTCCTAATAAAGGATACTTTGCTCATAAACTTGACTGGTAGATTTTCATGAAGATGAGTTTTGCTCAGCATATGTATGTGTTCTTAGTTTTTTGAATTGGTTTGGGAATTTTTTTGTAGAGGGTAGGTTTGTGGGTTTTTTGTTTGTTTGTGTTGTTGGGGTTTTTGTTTGTGTGTTTTAAAGAACTGGTTTTAAAGTTTATACAGAGGATAACAACTTTCTGCTTGCTGCCAAAGCAGATGTGGTTAAAGTAATTAAGTTGTTGTCCCATAGCTCATTAGCCAGTGGGAATACCCTTCAAGTACTTGTGGAAAGAATGACAGACTTATCACTCAGGTCCAGCTTGCCTACAGGGAAATCAACTAGGAGATTGAGTTCATGTATTGCTGTAGAGGTCATAGCTGAAGCTATGGATATCAGAATTTTCTTCCTACTGCCCTGGGCCTAGCTTTTTCCAGCTCTTTGTCAGCTGGTAAAATCATTTGTGCTAAAGGGAAGAGACAACCACCATCAGATTTTGCCAATAAACAGAGACTACCTAATCCATTTTTTTTTTTTTTTACCTCCAGCGTTTGGAGTTTGAAAAACTTTTCACTTTGCCCTTCTCAGAAAAGCTGACCCCGTTAAAGGTTGAGAGTGCTGCTTCAGTTGCTCAGATCCACATCACTGGTTTAGTTGGGGGTTAAAGAACAAAGAGGATTGTCTGCAGGCAGTGATACAGCTCCAGTCCTGAAAGAAGAGACTGCATTTCTGTATTCTGACAGCAAAGTGTTCTGAAAAAACAGGAAAGCTTACAAGCTGTAACCAGGAGGTTAGGCTGTGGCAGCAAAGTCTTGCCCCTTTTTTCTCACTTAGTTTTGAGATCATCATATAGAAATTACAACATGGTAAATGCTTTTTCTTCTAAGAAAAAAAGTCTCCGTTAAATATCTGTTTTAAAATATTTCTGATGCCAGACTTCTGTGAGGATTCAAGAGGGTTTTAGTGTTGTTAATTATTATTTGTGATAGAGAGACATAATCATCATCTTAAACCTTCAACAACACCCTTACCTTTAAAAGTAGTCTGACCCCCACCCGATGTGAAATAAGGTCTTAAGTAAGGAGAACTAGGGGTGGCTTGCCTAATCAAGAAGGCTATTTAGATATGTAATCCCCAGAAGTAAGAATCTGATGGGTACTGCAACTTTATCATGTGTTATGTTCTGTTTGTTTTTCAAGACTCTCTCAGTTTTGTCTTAGAAAATATGCAACCTACCAGCAGTGAGCACTGAGGAAGAAAAAAACCAGATGCATTTTTAAATGATAGCCTATATTCTAATGGTTTTTTTTGCTTGAAGGTACAGTATAAATTATAATAAGCTCTCATGCCCCAAGGTGCTGGGTGTGGAAGGGAAAGCAGCTGAGATTTACTCTGGAACAAAATTATCTCATGGATAATCATCCATCCCCGATGGCATTATCTTATTGTTCGGACACTGGTTTTCCTTCTTAAATGATTTCTCTGGCAACCTGGATTCAAAACTTATATCTTTGTAATGGTTTTTAAATAAGATTCCCCCCTGCTACTTTTTATGTGGGAGTAGTAGAATAAATGCATTTGAGAAGACGTTGATAGTATGCACATATGTCTTTCGGCTGCTTTAAAAATAAAAGTATGTTAAGTAGAGGATTCCTCCACAGTATTTCAGCATGACCATACAGTCTCAACAGGCTTTTGCCTTAACATTTTAAACTGTCAGTGGACTGATTATTTCAATACTAAGGACATTAACTGACTGAACTTGTCTTAAAGTAAAGCTTTCAAATTAGAAGGTGCTGTAAGAAATAAAAGCAAGAGAACTAGAAATTTTGGATCAAATCTTACAGACCCAAAAAAGCCCAAATGAGTGTTTAAGAACTGTTTGCTTGCACATATGTACGTGCTACTCAGTTGGTTAGAGCACAGTGGTAATAACGCCAAAGCTTAATCTGTTTTAAAATGGACAGTGGGAAGAACTTGCCTGTAATCTAAGCATTAATTTTAAGCAATAGACATGATAAACAACCTTTTAAGCATTTGGTATATTCAGTACTAATTGCATCTTCATATTTATAAAAGAGTATTAATTTGAAACAATTCCAGTTAGCTGCAGTGCAAGTGATGCACAGATTGCTAAAAGATAGAAGCATATTTGCTGTGAAGGGGAGGACAAGCATTCCTGTGGATCAGGAAATAGGCTATATACTGTCAAGCATCAGTTTGGCATCTCACTAACACCAGATCTTATCTCCTGATGCTTCTCGTGTGATTCCAGACTGCTTTTGGATATGGCACTAGACAGAAGGAACCGTTTTTTTTTTTTACATTAATTATCTTAAAATACAAGAAAGTGGAATTTAAGGGTCTGTTTCCTCACACATATACCCCCCAGTCTGTTGCAGGCAGCCCATATCTGGGCTATAAGAAGGCATTCATCATCCTCTGGCTCTAAAGAGATGTGATACACCTTGTACTAATTGTATTAATTTTTCCAAATTAATTTGCCCAGTGGATCCAGTGCTGCAAAATCAGGGAGGTGGGAGAGAGAGGGAAGTACTTTTCCTCACTTCACATCAGCTGCATACCACTGTCACTTTTTCCCCTTCCTCACTCCCACGTTTTTATTCTGAAGACCATGAAAATTTTTCTAGTTTACTTCCTTTTTAACTTCAGCATTTCTTAAATATTCTGTGCCACAAAAGGAATGAAATAGTTTCTAAGTGCTTCAAGAGAACTTCTGAAATATTCATAACAGAAGGCATATATTTGTCACATGTATTTTTTATCTGCAAGTTGGAACAAACCCTGCTAATCTCCTTTGTCAAGTACGTGATCCTGTCAGCCCAATGAAACACTACAGTGAGAAGTCCTTGAAGAAGCTTTTTTACAGGTGAGCAAACCTAAGGGCATCAAATGACTTGCTGCTTACAAGCACCCGGCTGTATTTCAAAGAAATATCGGAAATAATTCTCTCCTGCAACATCCTTACACTTAAGCCATGCTACCTGGAATGTTTATTGTGCCCATTCTTATATCTTCCTTACAATTCAGTCGCACACACTAATTTTGCTATCGAGTGCTTTATCTGCTTATGGTGCAGTGCAACCTCAAGTATCTTGGAAACCTTTCTGATTTTATCACAGACCTAATTTTTAGCACCCAAAATGAGAAATTTAGGCATTAATTATAATGTGTGTCTATTACAAAACTTTCAGTTGGGGCATAGAGACAGCTGACAGCATCCCTAGCAGAGTTCACTATGACCTGCCACTGTAAACCAGATGTTCCTCCAACTATATGAAGCCATCCTTACCATTTTGAATGGTTCTTGTCACATGTGAGGGAGATCATCTGTGTAACCTTTAGTTGCTTACCTACTTACAAGAGAAGACTGAACATTGTCTAATCCACAACACGGCATAAATGCGAATTGTGTCTTCCTTTAAAATAAAAGTGTAACAGCACTTCTTTGGAAGGAAGCAAAGAGAACATGTTTGTTGGAGTGGAGAGGTCGTGTTAATTCCACCAACTTGATTCTGACTTGTAGCCAAGAGAGCAAGACTAATGAAATGCAGCTTTTCTGACATAAAGATCAAGTGCTACTTACTAAAGCTTATCCTTGCATAAGCTTAAGGAAAATTTATTATCAGTTCCTTCTAATTGGAACTGATTAAGCAACTCTGCTCATATGCAAAACAAAAAAACACACTTCATCATACTCATTGATAGCAGTGTAACCCTGCAGAATTAACAGGAGGCAAGATTTGAGGCTCTCACAAAACTACAGGAGCAGCAGCAAAACTCTACGTTGCAGTCAAGCAGGCTGGAGTCCATTTAAGGTTCACTCAGATGTAAAGAAACCAAACAGCTTGTAGCACTGTGCCCCTCTTACACTGTCTTTTCAGAGAAGCACACTTTCAGAACAAACTGAAAGAATGATTTCTGGTAATCTCAGAGACTTGCAGGTTTCTCGAAAGATCACGTGGAGCCCTTTCTAAAGCTCTGTAACAGCTTTCCATGGCCACTGAAAAATGGCTCTCTAGACAAAGGGCTGAGCTTTTGTTCAGAAATGTTCCCAGCTATGCAAAACCTCGTGGATAATGCCTGTCAAGTCTGCCTGCAGAGAACCTGTCTTTGATCTCTCTGTACTGCAACATGTAGAAAATGTAAACATAATACAATATCCAAGTGTGACAGTATTAAAATGCTTGAATAATTCCAAAAGACACGTGCCCTCCAGGAAATTTATCATCTGTGTGTAGCATATTTTTACTTGCACTGACCAACAGCTTGCAATTAAAAACTATATGGTATGGATTTCTGGATTACTAACTCAAATCCCGTATTCTTTATTAAAATTGTATTGGATAAACCAAACTGAGTGAAACCAGAAAAATCTGTCAGTAGCTGTATTAACTAGAATCATCCCTTCTCCTTGGTTTGCTGCTCCTTCCCAGGAGACGTCAGTGCCTGTGGTTTTCCTGCTGCTTTTCCTGGGAGCGGGAAGCAATGAGTAATCATGCACCTATACACAGTATGATTTTTCTTGCTTCTAGAACAAGGGAGATTGGGTGGCCATAGAGTAACCAACTTGTTTCCATGACACCCATTCCTTTCTTTGTGGATGCAACCAAACAGCTAGACTCTGCAGTTTTCTACAGAACTGTAGTGTCTCACATGCCTGACAGGCCTAAGGAAGGGGAGACCTTCATGAATAATCTGGCTGGTCAACAGCAGGCCCATTTGCCACGGCTGGCACTTAGGTATGAGCAACGAAAAGGGAAAGTGATACTCACTGTCTCTGGAAACAAAGCCATCCGGACCACATGAAGACATCATCTGTAAAAAACTGCCAGCAGGTCTACTACAAACACCCCTCGTGACCATGCGTCAGATGGTTATCCCATATATTTCAACTCTTAAGCTTTGGGTCCCATCTTTCCAAAATTCAGCAACTTTCAGCAGCTAGATGACAATCTCTTGTGTGAACACTCATATATGCCCTTTACTTTTTACATACTGTAAATTCAAATGATAGTGTGATACGTACGTTTAATCAGGATCACTGACCTGTGTTTATCTTTCAATCTCTTTAAATTTTAACTGTCTGCAGAAGAGTCTTCAAGTGTTCAATTAAGCCCAAACTGCTCTTTTAACTGCCATTGCTTTTATTAGGTATTTCTGCTAAGCTTTTCCTGGACACAGCTATAGTATCATATCCTGTATGAACAGTTCTGATCCTGAAAACTGAACCTGAAGTTGCTGAACTCAGTGCACGAATGAGCAATGATGTGCTTTATTTCTCAAGATTAACATGCAGATATGCATACGTAGCGCCTGCAGGTATAATTCTGGTTTTGAGTTGCAGTTCAGGAAAAATATATTTCCAAAAGCAGCAATAAATAAGCAAATGGAATCTAGTACCTGTAACAAACATTTTGCCTGGGTTGCACCCCTGGCTTGAAGAAATTAAAGTTATGCAAATTTCAGCAAAACCTGTCTTCACAAGGCAAAGTTTTTAAAAAAGGCACATTTTTTTTATCTAACACTTCGAAATCCACTCTAGTCAACTTGGAGTTTGACTATTACTTCACCGTCAACCTTTGGATTTCACTACACGTTAGGGAAAAATGCACTAAATGCCCTGCAACCTGTTTTTCTCATTAAATAATTGTTTCAGTTTTACACTGTGAGGAGGTGCATGACTGCAATACTAGAGCAGCAAATGCTTGGAGTCTCCAACTCTGCTTGTGAAAGGTTTCAAACAAGTGTTTTCTATTCATTCCTTTTTGTGTGGAAAAATTGCAATTCAATATGCTATCATTTTTAGAGTAAGCTTAGCTAGTACACAGAGTGTTAGGCCAGAACTAGAAGAACCCTGCCAAGTTGCCCTATATTGGACAGAGCCTCTCTCCTGGGACTGAATCAGAAAAAATCTCGTTTCCAGCAGGAATAAACTCATTTTTAGGTTGCCTTTCCATACTCTTCACCATTTTATCAGCAGAACATATAGGTTGCATAGCAACCTGACCAAGTTTAATTCCTACTGGCAAAATCCAGATCAAAGTGGAAATGGTGCAAGTCAAAGAAAAAAGTCCTTTATGTTTCTGTTACAATGATTTGTTACACAAACATTCAAGGTTATGGTGAAGAGCAACAGAAAAAAAAACAACCACACTAAACCACAAAAACAAAATACCCAGCAGAGTTTCCATCCATTTTTACAGATTTTGACAGGAAATCCCTACAGATTTTTCCCCTCTCAAGATTTCTTTCATATTTCATCTCTCCCTGTCAGAAAGATCAAGCAGCAGAGAGCAATTTCTTTCCTATGAAGCTGTAATAGGCCACATCTCTGCAGCTGCAGACATAGGACTTGTGTAAGATGTCAGTGGAAGTGCTAACTGTGAATTTGTGCCAGTACATGTGACCCATTGTGATGCTCTTTTTGGACAGAAAAGTTAATGGGATACAGAGTACAAGACCAAACTATAGAGCAATTACAATAAAATTGTCCTTTTACCATCTGAGCTATCCCACATAAATCTGTGTTGTCATACCAGCCTGGTGAAACAAATATAGTTCGATTGTCCCATCTGCAGAGGCAATAGAGCCTAGAGGCTGCAAGATAACAGGGTTTTAGGTTAGGTTTAGGTTTTAAGCAGGGTTTTAGGTCTCCCCCTTGTTTCCTCTGATGAGACCAGAATATTTAATAAAAGCACTCTTTACATATTGTAGACTCACAGTCTACAACTAACCAAACACTGTGATAATGATCAGAAGTATATATATTTTTTAAAATTTAAAAAGAGTTACAGGATTTTTCACTGAGTACCAAATAGTTTATAGATCTAACATGCTGATTTGACCCTCCCTACAAGGACGAACATGCTTTGCCTGAATCTGGTGCTACCACCTTGTTCTAATTTGTCTTATTTTTCAGACTTGATTTTCCCTGCTGGAGTAAAAATAAAGAGTACGAGAGTGACATGAAAAATCTATAATTGCTTAAGAGTGCAGAAGGATCAAGAACTAGTCTTATACAATTAAGACTGAAAGTTCTTCATGATTATTTCATAATGTATTTCTATAGATACAAAGATCCTTGAAGCTTTAACGTTATATTTTGTATATAATACCATTTACACTTTTTGATTTTGATGTAAGTCTTTTTGATTTACTGATAGCACTCATTAAAATACACCCAACTCTGTCATTGAAGCTAAATACTACATTCCATGTGAATCTTGGCTAGAGTTTCACCTGAGTGATATAAGAAAGAGGGTTGTGGAATCCAACACAGAAGTAACTGTGTATTTGCTAAAACTTTTTTTGCAACAAAGAACAAATTATGATCAGACACACTGGAATAAATCTGAAATGTATTAAATTGCTTAGACTTCCTCTGAAACCACCTTTATCTCATACAAGGTCAGTTATCTGTTATAAGATACAGCAGCATTTTGAAATAGTGATGGCACTAAAAATTACGAGCAACTTCACAATTGTGTTTGGGGTGAGCAGCTGGGTTCTGTGAGCCAAAAGAGACCATTGGATCTGGCAGTTTGAATGGCCATGGAGCATCATCTTGTCACTATAGATTTTACTTTTGTAAAATTTAGAACAAGCTCTAGTATGAGTTGCAACAGCTCCATTTTTAGAATAGACAAATGCAAAGTGGTCCTTTATTTCTAGCTATTTCCATCATTTTGATTACAAATCTAATGTGATTTACTCTGGTAATCCTTAATTAATAGCATTTTTTTTTTTAAATAAGCTATGAGCTATTCATTTCAATACTGTAATAAAGGGCTTGAAATTTATTTCATGGCTTGCACAAGAGGATTTGGGGAAAAAAAGAGGCCTGATTCTCACTCATTTTATCTGCTGCACCTGTTGTGTCTGCTCGAAGTAAATTAAGGATAATGACATTCTAATTCAGTGGCCAACTATGGGTCAGAAAATTTTGGGGCATTTCTATTTCAAGTTAATCTTAAAGCAGTCCATTTAATTTGAAACAAAATGTACTGATCTCAGGTAAACTAACCTTTAAAATAAAAAGAAAGTACATCCTATTTCTGAACCTTTAAATAACACCTCACCTGCCCCCCGCCAAAAAAAAAAAAAAAAAAAAAAAGGCAGCTANCAAAAAAAAAAAAAAAAAGAAAAGGCAGCTAAAAAAGCCCCAAAGAAACACAGAAGAAAACCCAGACCCACACTAGAATTTCTGGGATAAAGCCATTGCACAGAAACACACGCAGTATTCCTTACTGGTTTTTTCCTGCTTGTGCAGATGAAACTATTCACTGAATTTAGGTGAAGCTTGAGCATCATTTAGGTTCCAGAGAAGCTGACTCCCTTAACAGAAGGTTTGTAAGAAAACAGAATAAAATTCATCTGGCTCTTAGTGTAAGTGGCTTGATGGTGTTCTAACAAGCATATTTACCCATCACAGGGCTAAATTACTAGAGTGCATGCACCAGAATAGAGCATACAAAGCAGAAAAAAATAGGAAATCAGGACAGAGACCAATTTTAAGGCTAATTTAGCATAATGGAGACTGGAAGAAAAAAATTAAATGGGGTTTTACAGTGAACTGTGACAGATTTGAATAAAACTAGACTAGTATACATGAGCTGAAACCCACACTCGGCTTCATAAAGGCACAATCAAAAATAGCATACAAAGAACAGAAATTATATAAATTACGATGCTCAATTGCTCTGCAATGTTTCCCTAGAACGTCCAAATTACTTTGCAAAGTCATCATCCAAATAGTTTTACTTCTTACTGTTCTATTAGGGCTAATTACATTTAAAATGGAGATATTGGTCAAGGAGTGGACAGCAGAACGCAGACCTTCCATTACAGACCATTAAGAGTTCTGCATGAGCAGAAGCTTATTTCTCTCAGAAGGCAATGAGAGTAGTCAGACATCACAGTGAAGAGGGTTATTTGTTTGCAAGTGTTTCTCAGACGAGCATATGCTAAGACTATAGACATCAAGATGAAGAGGTCTGGGGATGAACACTTGAAAGTGATTTGATTTCTACTATTTAGTGGAACTTTGATGGCACAGTACACTCAAGAGTTTAATAACACAACATAAAGCAGTATTTTCTGTCTTAAGACTTAATTATTAATTAAAATGACTACACTGCTTCTTCTAGCTAGAATGATTTGAAAATAATTTCTGATTCATTGACCTCTGTTAATAGCTGTTTAACCCTAGCTATCGAATTTGGATGTTGCAGTGTTTCATGTAAATATGTTTTTCTTCTCCTTGACAATGAGCTGTCCTTCTCCATCTCAAAACTATGGAAAACTTCAGATAATCATATCTTCAAAATACCTTCATTTGAATTTGATAAACAGTCAATATTAACACAACCTAAGAGTATGACAAGACTGACCACTACTTTGAAAGAAACACATCTTCAGAAAAAAACATTTCTGAGCACCCAAAGGCAACATGAGGCATTAAAAATGGACAGAAATGAGAGTCTGTTTTATAGGGAATGTGTGAAAGGGGAAAAAGAAAGGAGAGTGAGATGGAATATTCTCCTTGGCATTCTTTCATTCATATATTCTCACTGTTATAATAGGAGCTTTGCTGAGAATCTGAAATATTTTCTTTTACTACGAGCCCTGTCAACACCTCTAACCAACTCTTAGTCATTTGTCCCAGTGAAGGACTATGTCCCCTATTGGAGCACGGAACACTTGCAGTTCAGCTTTGCAAAGGAACAGTGAGCATTCATCATTTGACAGGGTTACAGCACGGTGGCCCAAGATTACTTTGCCCAAGTAATCTTGGGACCTTGGGAATTTATCTTGTTTGAAAAATAGAGGGTTAGGAGAGGAAATAAGCTTGTTTTGAACAAGGCAGAATGCAAAAGTTAGGGACTAGCTGTGTGAGACAGAAATCTGTGAACAACAATGCTTTGATTTTCAAACTGCAAGAATGGATTTGTTTCAATACACAGTTTTATGGATGGCGATTACTTGTCTTAGGATCTCACTGTGCCCAGTGTTGTGTTTTCCCAGGATTATTCTTGTGTCAAAATCAAATCCATGTTACATATTTGAATGAATCTCTATCAGGTAAACACTTAAGAGTGAAAGTTCCCAGCTAAAACTGAGAGGGCACTCCACAATCATGGGCAGAAGGACACAGGTAAAATTAAAGACGAGCTGCTCTCTGTGCAGCAGAACTATTAATGCCTGCTCTTCTATGGTAGTCACTCTTGGTCTGTCAAACATTGCCTTTTCTTCAAGGTAACACTTGTCCTGGGTCCTGTTTAACATTTTAATCAGGTAAGAGACAACATATAAATAATCTGGAGCTACCGACAGTCTAACAGACAAGATTACAGGTTAGCCCCAACAAATCACACACAGCAGTTGAATTCTGCTGCTTTTTCTGACACTGAAAGCACAAATCTCTCGGCTTGTTATTCTGTCAACGGATCAGTTTTAAGAAGTTTACAGAAATTTAATTTTCTGCAATTTCAAGGAGATCAGCAAACAAGTTTAAATCATTATCAGTGAGGAACCAATACATGGACAGTAGAATAAATCACATATTGCATAAATGACCTCTATGTTGCAATAAACCTTAGTCCTTGATAAGTAAAACAGAGCTGAAGATGAGCCCCTTGGCCTGAGCAAAGGGGAATGATGGCAGTACATCAAGACACTAATACCCTATAGGAGTGAAAGCACAACTTGTGATGGCCCACAGGACCCAAAAACTATGGGCAAGATGGTTTGAGATCATGACTGTCCTCTTGGGGGTGCTCTGACTGCATTATGTCAGAGGTATGGCATCAGCATCCTCACCTGTGAGAGTGCTGTAATTCAGCTGTATCTGCCACCTGGCACAGCAGTATTACAAGGTCTACATTTCTTTTTAAATGTGGCATGGTAGTCAATCTGAAATTCTATACTGCAGTGTAAATGTGCATTTCTGATAACAATATCAATTATATCTCTGGGGAAAGAAAAAACCAACCCCCCAAAACTAGAAATTAGTATTTGCCCAACGTAAATATGGGAATTCTAGACAGTAAGCAGTATAAAAAGGGAGGAAAAAATGGTCTTTGCCCTAAATTCCTTGCTGTTGAACCTCATCTTTGTAGGCAAAGGTGGAAGGAGCTACACAATTCATTGAGGCATGTAGAAATTTAGTGGCAGACAACTGCCAGAATCTTGTAAAACCCTACTCACTGCATGCTACTACATCTGGAGCGCTGTTATCAGCAACCAATATTGCAAATAGCCATGCTGGAGTAAAATGCTGTTTAACTAGCCACTTAATCGGGACGATCAATGTTAACAGAAACTGCAAACTGCACCCAAATTTGTGGGTCATCACAGAGTACTTGTGCTCAATAAAATAATATTTATCAAGTTGCCATCATGTCTTAAGCATATCCTCTCCACACAGCATTTACCATGTGTCATGCAAGTACCATTCCCTAGCAACGTGAAGCATTATTATTAGCATTCTAAGACCCAAGGTTATTAGTGAGCTATGAACTCACAATACTCAGAAGATACAAATCTCTAATAATTTTATTGCACTCATTCACCAACTGGTGTTTTAATCATGATATGTTGTCTCATTAAAAATCATTACATTATTTTTGTATATGACTAGAATCCACAAAGCCTGTTGCACACTGCTGTTAAAAAGGAAAAAAAAAAAAAGGGGGTCAGCTTCCGGTAGTCCTTCAGAGTGCTTTTGGGTTTACGTTAAAGTTTGTTTTGAGAAAAGGTAAAAAGTAATAGCTGCACACACTAGGGTTTTCCCCTAAGACAGAAACAAAGCCTGTGAAAACAAAGGTCTAGGCAATTAAAGTAGGATGTGTGCTGAAACTGGCTTAGTGCAGTAGGAGGAGGAAGGCAGGTAGACTGCCTAAGTCTTAGCTTTAGCCACCAGGCTCTGAGCTCCCATCTCAGTGAAGCATTTTTGTTCTATTTCCCCCAACACAGCAGTGTGTTAGCCTTATTCTCGGAAATACTACATGCCTGTCTGGTATTTACTGTCCTGGACCCCTCCATCCACTAGGAAATTTCTGGAATTCCATGAATTCTGTTTAAAAAAGTAAAAGCATTGGTGTAGAATAAAATCCTCCAGTTGCTGGCAAAACAGCTGAGGACTGCACCTCTCTGCTCCAGAAACACAATAGGGTAAAGAGAGACCTTCAGCTCTACATTTTGCTGGGTCGGCTACAACACGGATGGACTGGGAACGGAGACTGAAAAGACCTTCTGTCACTCCCTGTCCTGTTCATCAGCCTTCAAAATGAAGCATCATGGCTTCCTCCCAAAACTCTGAACAGTACCACAGGGCAAATAAGGCTGCCTCCCAGTCTCAGGTCAGGCAGGCAGAGACTAACCTCAACACACCCCACCTGAGAAACGCTTTGCCTTGAGAGATCAGTGAATGCATGATGAGCCTCAGTCCTGCCATCTCACTGCCTGGGCATTCCAGTGACAAGGTGGGACAGTAGCTGGCAGACCGGTACACGGCCAGGCTCATGAATTCACACAAACTCCTATTTTTTGGCATGGATCAAATAGTTGGAATACTACATCACAGCATTGCCAGATCTCTGACAATACAATCTCACCAAGCACTATGGATTGTTTGCACAGAGACGTTCTGAATCTTATCAGCCCAAAGCACAGCATTTCTCACTACCAAGTCTTCCTCTCCATTCCTGATGTGGAGTTGTATTTTGTCTTCTTGAAGTAGCAGAAGTGTTCACTGAGTGAGATTTCTTTGGTTTTGCAGCTTTTCTTTCAGAGGCTCGAATTCGCAGAGCCCACAGACTGTGGGTCATTGTCAATCCCTCAACAGAAACTACAAGATTTTTAATTCCTCTGCAAATAGAGACTGCTGTCCCCTGGGACTAGGGGCGTTCCTAGGGCCAGGACAAGAAGGTGGTCTCTCTGCAGTTCAGACTAATGATGCGTTTGCAAGGAATCTGAAAAAGAAGGTTCTGTCTCACTCTCAATACCAGTCTCATCCTCATGTCTCTTCTTTTCTGTCACTGAGCCTGAAGTAGATATCTTCTGGGGATGTTTCTAAATTAGCTCACCAGTCGACCTCCTATTCAACATGCAGCATCAACTTTCCAATTAGCGGCTATTCGTTCACTGTAGTCTACACTCAAAGATTCATTATTCTAAATTTACCCACAAATTGAACAGCCCTCTTTCCATCTATAATCAGGCCAGGTACTAACATGTTCTAAATCCTTCCTCATCTGATTACATTACTGCTCATTAATTTTCCCCTTTATTGTTATTATTATTCCAGCTTCACAGTACGGGATTGATGCTGACTATTGACACAAACAACTTCAGCTGTACAACTCAATCCCTGTATGTCTAGTCTTTAGTGTCAGTAAAATAGGCACATTTATGTTCCTATTTGTTTGTAAAGCTTAGTCCTCTTCATAAAAGTATTGTGTACCACTATGTAAGAACATCTACACAGAAGATTGTACAAATATTTATAGATAAATTTCAGTTTTTAATTACTCTTTCATCCTGATTTTTGTAGCTGGAACATGACAAATTTCTATCTGAGGCTGCATTTAAGAACATGAGCACTAGATATTTTAGAAAAGAACAAAAGACAAAAGAAGAAAACACACCTTCTCCTAACAAGAGAATACTGAAATGACAAAAAGAAAATTCCAAAGTCCAAAAGTATTCCAGCATGAAATATGGTCTGAAATATGGAAAGAGACAGGCACCCAGTGTAGTAAATCTCTTGACTATATGATGAAAATGAGTTGTAAGTTATGAAACTTACAGAAACTCTACCCCAAAACATAAGAAACATTTATATCCAAGACTGACAGAATCTAGACCTGCAGCCTAGAACTTGTCTTCCTCTTACGTAGTCCACTTCTTTTTTCTGTTTTCAGAGACCTTGCATATCCCCTTTGCAAACAGTTTGTGACTCCCCTCCCAGCCCCTCACTTCTCATGTTTCTGTACCAGAGCCCCATGTGAGCAGAGGCACAGGGGCATAGCCAGAATGTTGATATCCAGCAACTACATTGGCTTTGAAGACCTTTTTCCTTTGTGACATCTCCATATTACCCTTGCTATGTAAAGGCGTATGCAAATAGCATGGGTGCAAATGTATATAAATAGCAAGGGTGCAAAAAAACCCCAAAAGCAGTGATGAAGTGCAGATACTTCAGTGATTCTTCCACATAACACCAGATTATGGCTTCGCTTTACCTCTCCAAGCATTTTTCTCTCCGTCCTCCTCAGTCTAAGATCAGAATTTTGTATCTAGGTCTAGTAAAGCCCTGTCACCTGCAGGTTTCTCAGAAAGTCACTTCATGAAACAGAGGGTGGGTCCCTGCTGTGTTCCTTGCCCAGCTGCCCCTGGGCTACAACATCTGACCAGCTGCAAAAGGAAATCAAACTGAGCCCTTTCAGGCTGCAGTAATTTAATCACCCCTTCCCAGAAGATGATGACAGCAAGCAAGAAAACACTCTTTCTCTGTGTACCATTCTCAAAGGCATCAAAAATCCTTTATGAAAGTATAATTTTTCTTTCTGAAAGCTAGACAACACTGGGAACAGAGACTGTAACACTGTGAGATTTCCTCAGGCGGACAATTTTAAATACTGTTTGCTTCAATTTTCATGGACTTCAAATTGCACACTTTTTTAGGCTTCCAGTGAAATACCATTATGTTATCTGCCTTAAAATGCTTCTTCCAGTTGTCATACTAAAATTTCCAGCTGTTATACTCTGAACCATATAATCTATTAGAGCTTTTATCTTCACACTTAACCACGTCAGGAGCAATCTGTGGATATCCTTATCTTTCTCTTCCTAACACCATAATCTCCTGATTGTTAATCAAAAAAAAAAAAAAAAGGAGAAAGATTTGCAAAGCTGTTCTGTGCCTCCTGTTCCACATTAGCAGTTGCTAAGTCACTTGGCAAAATTATTAAGAAGCCAAGCTTTTCTGCTTTATTCGATATTTTCTTTCAGTTGTGCTCCTTCTGTTAACCTTGCTCTGTTAATTCATTATGCATTGTCGATTTCAATTCCTGTATTAGATTCATAGTTCTTTATTACTCCTTAGCATAGCTTGCAACACCTTACCTCAGTGCCACATTTGTGATTAGCGTGTGATGCTTTATTGTACTAGACCAACGTAAAGTGAGTGCAAATGATACATTTTCCAATGGTTCCTAAAATTCTTTTTGGTTTTGTAAATGAGAACAGATTAGAGGAAGTCCAGTTATACCAGACGGGACACTTGGATGAAGCGACCTTATTTAACGTTAAAGTGAGCTCTCAGGGAACAAAGCTACGCTACCTGATATACAGAGGTCCCTTCCAATGTACAGTTTTCTGTGACTGTAATCCCGAACTTACTTTTTCCTTGGTGTATTCTCCTGTCTTAATACTGAGTCTTTCTTTTTGCCACAGGCATAAAGTTTTTCTCAATAAGAGTATGTGACCACATATTGTTGAAGGGCTACGCTCACAACACAGCATTTCATGTTCAAATCCCCTGCCTGCAATCTCAACATATTCTCTCACACTTCCAGAGAAATGCCTGAAATATCTTCCAGAGACTACTCAGTGGCTTGCTTTCAACATCTTGATGCACTTTCATTTTGCACAGAGTACACAGCAGGAGCAGAGATGGAGATCTACCTTCTCCCAGGTGAGTGCTCTCACTACCACATTGTGCATCATATTCTCACCCTCTGTTTGCTCTTTATCCACTTCCAGGTGAATACTCAACTGTTTCAGTGTGGTATGTAATAGATTGCAGCCAAAGAGAGAGTGCTGCCACCTTTTCTTTGTTTTTAATTATGAGTTACCATAACTGTTTCGTTTGAATGGTGTGTGCACACATGCTAGTGTCTCTGTCTAACAGGAAAAAATAAGTCAAGAACAACAAATCCCTCCCTTCTTTGTATTCCTCCTAGTTTTACAGATGAAGCCAAAGCTTCTTTTTGCAGTCCCAGCAGAGTACACACTGATTATTTCTCTTGCATGGTTCTAAGCCAGTGTAACAACACTGATAACTACTTTTAAGCATCATTAATGCACAAAGAATATTATTTGGGTTATTTGCCGCTTAAAAATTAGCTATAAAGAATAACTTCTGCATCCAAACAGGAAAAGTTGCCACTCCTTTAGAGAATAGGAATAGCAATTGCTTGTATCTAAATGCTTCCTCAAGGTGACTTCTAAGGAGAGACAGAAGGTCACAGACTTCTGTGCTTCTGCCTTGCTCATTAGGTCAAGTACAAACAACAGGATATGTGGGGACTGAAGGAGATTCCACAAGCCTCAGACTTCCACTACATTATGTAATTCAAAGCTTTCACCAGTTCAAGAGGAGCTCACAGGATGGCAAGAGTCACTTCCCTCCACCTCTGCAGATCCTACCAAACACTTTTTCCACATTCTTCAGAAGAAGGGCTATCCTGCACCCTCATACCTGCACATCGGGTGAGACGACAGTCTCTGTTACAGCCTAGGGACACTACTGCCAAAGAAAGAGCTGACTGCTCAGATTATGGTAAGCAACACAACTATGGCCCAAAATCTTCACAGAAATATCTGAAATAACTATTAAACACTAATATTTATTTTTTTTAGTAGATTAGTTTCTTCAGTACAACCAGATGAATACTTCAAAGGAGTGTGCAAGAACATAAGTGGGAAGCTAATGAGCAAGCAGGGTGGTATTACCATGCCCCAAAGTGAATGTTATCTCTGCACTATGAAAGAAGCTAAAAATTATACATGTCAACTATAGAACATTTGCTGTTTGAAGGAATAAGAGATTAAATAGCTTCATGAAATGCCAGAAGAGATGAGTAGTTATTCAGTGAGGCACCTAGATCAGATTAATTACAGCTTGGAAAGAGGAGCCTTGATAAGGATGTTTCTGTAAGCTGGCAGCAATGAAGGAAAAGCCTTGATGTTCTAGGTAACCAACAGAAGAATAATAATATTATAAATAAGAAACAAACAAGCAAAACAAGTAAACTCACCCAAACTCTTACACTACAGGGACCAGTACTTCATGAAGAAGGATGCAAGAACTATTTAACAGTGTCTATCTTTCTCCTCTACGCCAGGAAATCCAGCTCATATATTTTGGGGTAGTTTTGATGTACCCCAAAGTAATTTTTTTGGAGAAGATTGAGTATTAATCTTCCCCTTAAAATAGTGCAACAAAATATATCAACAACTTGTGCAGTGTCTCTTACAGAAAACTTAAATCCAGAAATTGTGAAGGGAAGAACTTTGTGTGACATCAAGGAGATACGAAGGATATAATTACCTGGAGATTTTAAAAGAAAAGTATATTTATTCCTCCCTCCCTCCATCCTCTTCTTTCCATAACATGTAAGTCCATGTTAAAGAAAGTGAATTTTCTTCTTTTGGGGAGAAACCTATTGTATCATAGCATATCTCTGTCTGGTATAAAGATTACTTGGAGACAATTACACTTATCTCAATTGCACTGACTGACAATTGCATCAAGAGAAGTCCTATGTCACCAAGTATTTTATTAAAGAAAATACCATAAACGTCAAGAGCAGCTGATTACCAGAATCCTGCCCTCAAAATGAAGCATACAGAGTTTCCACTGGTCTTATACAAGCAATATCAAAAAACATCATTATACTTTAAGAATAACCCCAACAGCCTTTTGCTTCCAATGAAAATAAATACTGAATTCAAGAAGCACCCCAATTTACTGTCAATTTAATTTTCCAGCTGCACTACATCACACAGTATGAATACCTTAAAGCTAATGCAATTTTAATACCTTTATTTGTGGAGATAAAAAATTTGCTTCGTTTCATCCAAAAATCCCTCCCTATGCTCAGTCTCCAGACAAAATTAATCTTTTCAGTTCTCCAAGTCTAGTTGCAGGTGACTAACAAACAGCGTTATCTTCCACTGTGATGCCTTCAGAATTGTTTGGGTCATATCATGTCCTACCTTAAGAGGATTACATTTAGTTTTAAACTGTCATTCATGGGTGAGCACTGGCAGGCCCACATCTTGGGATCCCATACTGCAGTCATGTTCTCATGACAGACTGCCCTTCTGCTTTCAGGCTCTGAGGTGTAGCTGGTCACTAACATAACCCTGTGGAAACTACCAAAATCAACTCAAAAGGTACTTCACATACCTTTAAGAACAGTTGAACTCCTCGAGCACTGCTGTTCTTGGGATGAAGGAGGACCTGCAACAGTGAACCAAAACAGGAAATACAGTCTGCAGGAGCCAGGAGAAGAGCAAGAGCAGCAGAAACAACCCCCCAGCAGCTAATGAGGACAACACCCAGCCGATACTCTCTACCACCTACTGATTGGCCATTTATTGCCTTGCTTTCTGACTCTGGTAGTCTCTTCCCAGCATTACTCTGCCTGCCCTTCCAGTCTTCTTGCTTTCTGGTAGAAAATCTTCAAAGTCTTACCCTAAGAACTGGGGAAAAAAACCCTCTGAAAGCCCAGTGAAATCCTCCTTTTTCAATGGAAGAGAAAAAATACCTGACTATCAGAAGAACAAGCTTACCACTACAACAGTCTCGCTGATTGCTTTACCTACACCTTATGAGTGACTTTCTATCCTTCCTATTTCAAGTTTGCACTCTCTGGAAGAATAAGAATTTCTAGCTGCTCTGTATTTGCAAAATTTTTAGCATACATGGGCTTTGTTCCTCTTTGGTCTTTGATTCCATCATTATAATAATAAAAGCTGAACATTCAGGAATAATACAAAAATAACTGTTAGACAAATGCCTGATTATTAGGAAACAACAACAAAAAATTGTCTTAAGGTCTACACTCTTTCAGAGACTGACTTCCTGCCTCAAGCAGACAAGCTGTGAAAATTAGACTTCACAGTTCAGTTTTGGGTATGAGAATTGCCAATGTTGTTAAGAGCAATCTGGCAGATATTCTGGGATGCAACACACCTGTGTTAGCAACGACAAGTTAAGTAAGCCTAGTTTTCTTCCTTTCTCTGAGAAATTATTTTTTTTACTTAGAAATCCTTAAAGAAATATAGCTATTCGAGCTGAAAATTTTCCATCTTTTCTGCTGGTTAAAAATCTAGCCATTGGTCCAAATAAAGATTTTTGCAGAAAATGTTTGACCTTTCTAGTTATTTTTATAATTCTTAAGAAGAAAAATTGTTAATGGTTAAAAAAAAAACCCTTAACAACAAACTTCAACTCTTTTTCCAAGCATTTCTCTTTTTATAAGATTAAAACCAATAACATTAATTTTAAAAGATTAACCCACCCCATATTCATAGTCATGTTTTTCTTCAAGGGATTTCTTGTTCAAAAAATCTTTTGTATTTATTTGTCATTTTGAAATCATACTTGTGGAAATGCACCACATTTTGAAGTTCTCATTGAAGGACAATTCACAAAGCAGGTCTCTTTGTAGTTTGATGCCAAGTTTCAGCTGCTTTTTCTGCCATTCTATGCCTATACAGTTAGGTGGAATTTTGCCAATTCTCCCTTGGGACAACACGAGATGTGCTCACAGCTCTGTCAGTAAATTTGACATTGAAAAAGGGACAAGGTCAAAGGTTTGTTCACCAGTCACACTAATATTTTAATGAAATTAGAGAAACTTCTTTTCTATTTTACAGGAATCATAAGGGCAATTTCAGGAAGAAATTGAAGATCTTCAAAGCTATTGTACTGTGCTGTAAGAAGTATCTTCAAGTAAAAGCGAACAAATTTGGAGAATTGTATACACAGTTTAATTACTGGTTATAGGATCTGAATTTGTTTGGTGCTCTCCAATAACCACTTTCAGCTGAGAAGTCCAACAGGGATTTGTCAGAGTGCTAGCCAGTTAGCATGTTTTTAATATGAACCTCTGAGTAACACTGAACAGCTCCAGATAACTCAGGCTGTATCCTCTTTGAGGTGTTATACTCCACACCTTCCTTTTCTCAGCCAAGCACATTAACAAGAATTAACAATGAATAATACCATCATACAACACTTCAAATTCAAGTAGGGGCTGATTGACTCAACTAGCGAGATCTGCTTGTCTTTGTTATCCTGTGCTGCTGCCTGGCCGCATTGCTCTCCTGAAGTGTTGATGTTGCGTAGGCTGGTGCTAACAAACATGAATCTATTGCAATTCCCTTTGAATAAACTTAATGAATACAATAAAAATGAAAAATGTAAGTGCTGCGGTAGCAGCTATATTTAGCAATAAATATACCCTTGATTATATGTCTTTTGCTAGTGCTCACTGACTGAAGACAGTGAGCTGTCTCTACTTTGTATTTCTTTCTGCCCTGGTGAGGCTTCTCAACGGTACAAGCTGTTTATATTTAGGCATCTTCTTAATCAGTTGTATTCCTGTTATCAAGTATGGTTTAGAAATCTATCAGACCCAAGAAGTCTGTGTTTTAATCAGAATTTCTGATAAAAGAAGTCTGGTTCAGTTAGTGCCGTATGATTATTTTTGCAGAAAGAAAATCTCTTTACAGTCAAAAAGCTATTGCAAGTGCAAACACAGCCTGAGTGTGAGCACATACTCCAAAGCCATGCTTGAATTGCTAGAACTACACAGAGTCTGGGCTGCTTCTGTTGCCAGAATCTCTAGAGAAATATCTTGCTGTTATTAGTACTGCTCTAAGCCACTTTGAGATTGTCTTGTTAAAAAGACAAAAGTTCAAATCCCCCTTTGGGAGACTGTGGCCAAAACCATCTCCATTTTCATGTTTTTCAGCACTCCATGAGATAGAAAATAGTCCATTTTTTAAAAATTCTTTTTAAGGTATTTTTTTTCCTGATGATTTTCTGAAGGGTAAAATGTCTCCTTGAAGAAATATCATCAATGTTCTTTTTGCAATAATAATCTGATCCTTTTTGGTAATTTTATTTCCTTTTCTTACAAATTAAATTGATTTGCAGAGACAGAACTCTTCAAAGATATTCCCATAAGATCTCTGGTTAGATTATACCACTACTTCAAACAATAATGAATCTGTTTCTGAAAAACAAATGTTTGTCTCTTCCAAATTGTGCCTTGAGTTCCCTTGAGCTTTACAATTCAGTGAGCATTAACGTTACATAGTACAAATAATGGGACTTTTTCTGAGAAGACAGGATGCAGCTGCGTATGCTTAATTAAAACTTATAAGATTTGTTGTGTTGCTTTGATCTGTTGCTTTTTCATTTCTCCACCTTTTGAGCAAAGGTTCTGTCAAAGTCTAAATGTATCTGCATGTTTGTCTCAGTGAATGTCGTGCATAGAATCTGTCGCTGCAGCTTTCGGAGGAAAAGGCCAATTCCTGTCAAGGTGCAAACATTGACACATTTAACTTAAATTTTTAGATCCATGTTAGCAGTATACAAAGCTTATATATTCATATGATTTCAAGCATATGACAGTGACATAATTTGTACACACCAGCAAATATATACCTGGAAGTGTTCAAAAAGTGTGTGGACATGACACATGAGGACATGGTTTACTGGTGAACACAGTCGTGGTGGTAGGTAGAAGGTTGGACTTGATGATCTTAGAGGTCTTTTCCAACCTTAACGATTCTGTGATTCTGTGATATATGCCAAAAGCCATAGAACAGATATTATATGTACCTCGTTTTAGCAAATCTCATTTATGCAAGAAGCCTCTATCACATAATACACAATATGCATCATCCTACACAACACTGATACAGGCATGGGAGCAGGACAAGAATTAGTCAGAGGCACATAATATGCTGCTGTAATAGGTAAGAGGCCATACTGCTGCATGATCTATAGCAACAAGCATTGCTTTCCTATTTGCCCAGGAAATAGCACAGCTTCTAACAGGATGAGGACATTGCTCAGCATAATTTGAGGAAAAGAGGCTATGCTGTACCAAATCAAAACAGAACAAAAGCAGAGAAACCTGAAGTTCTCCCCCTCCTTTCTGTATTTTGCAAAAGATATAGCTATTTTGTGCAGTGGAATGTGGGGCAGAACATCACTTGCAAAGACCAGGGGCAGGGTGAGTGTATGGACTCGGGCGTAGGCAGACACGGCAAACCCACTTTAAACCCTGAACTGCCTCTCTAGCCAGTGGTGCATTGTATTGCACAGATGCAGCCATCTGGAAATAGCTTGTGGATCTCTGCAGTCTCCATTGTGCACAACTGGATAAGCCTTTAACCCCTCCATGGGGCTGGTCTGTAGCCTAGGAAGCAAAGAAACCTGAATTATGTCACCTCAGTCTTTGCCTAGCACATATTACTCACTTGATACAAATTTGTCTGATGGTGTCTCTCATCAGCTACCAGGTTTAATTTTCCTCATATTCTCAGTTGGGTCCTGGAAATGTCTCTAATAAAAGTAAAACCAACATCATACTACTTCACTGTTTCAACTCAGCAGTTAGGTTGTCATGTTGCTCTTTCAGGCAAATAAAGTCCAAAAATAGCTGTGTTTAGAACATGACTTTGAGAAGTGCTCAGTGGGTTGCCTTGATCAAGTCATATTGGATGAAGAAAAACAAAGAACTCTTTGTAATTTTTGCAGGATTTGTCTAACAAGACTCTTTGAAGGATCAAATGTTCATTTAATTTCAGCCACTCTTGTTGCCATGAAATATTTAATGACAAAATACCCAGCTCAGTAACTTTTTATCTTTAACAGTTTTTAAACAAGCAATTATAACAGAGAATAAAACTTCAATTCCCACTGATTTTGATTAGTGATTTCCTAGGTCATTACAAACCTAACACAGCCACAGAAAAATTAACTGAAGAAGGGAGAAAATCACCTCTGAAAGAATAATTAGAAGCATATGGCCATTTTTAGAACCTTGATTTGTTGATAGAAACATTTTAACAAAAATTAACCTATGTGATTCATAGCTCTCTGAAGCCACTGGAAAAATGCACATTTAATCTAAAATTTTGAATGGACTCCATTATATGCAAAAACATTTTTAGGGTTGCAGAAGTACCCGTGAGATTTACAGAAGTGCCCATGAGATTAAGCACAGAGGAAAAGTCAGTTTAGGGTGAAAACACCAACGCATGGAGTTTGTAGGAATATGCTCTGGCACTTCCTGCAGCCAGGATTTCATCCTAACTGCTTTTCTTAGAAAATAAAAACCTCTTGTGACTACTACTAATAAATTTGTATCAATAATCCTTTCAACATAGCCTCACTGTGCCCCATGCATTCTCTTCCCATGGTGCTCGCCTGTACCACAGTGGAGGTACAGGCAGTGAGCACCATCTGTCATGGGCATTCAGAACTAGCTTTACATAGTCTTTGTACCTTACTGAAAACTCTTACATAAGAGTTTATCTTTCAAGATTTATGTGGCTTATTGCCACTTAATTTAAATACCAAACAGATTACTTTTCTGTCTGTCAGATCAAAAATAGTTAGGGTTACAGCCTAAGAAGAGGTTTGAAGAGTAATAGAGAAGGTTTAACCATACATACAGTGGTGTTAGTGATATATACTGCTTAAAGCTCTTAGGATAAAAGACAAAAGTCACTTATCGTCCACAGTCATGCCACTGGAGGCAGCATCAAGGTACTGAATGAGTGTCACTTGTATTTATTTATCAACTTATAACAAGATTTCTGGTGTTAGAATTCCAGCTCACCATTATGGATTCTTTAAAGCAGTCCTTTTGTTCTACTGAAAGCAAAATGTGATATATAATGAAGATAATTTTTACTGCTTTTGTTGTCAACTGGGAAAAATGCAATGACATGCCCAAGGGAGCAGCATGACCATGCTGCCTTTGCTAGCACCTGGAAAGCCAATCTAGTTGCTGCTGCTGTGCAAAGAATTGGTTCATCATTTGAGGGTACGACTATTGCTGGAGGAGCAAGTGGGACAAACATGAATGACTTTTCAGGATTCAGTTGTCCCCGAGCTACTCACAGCCATCACCTCCCAGAAATGGCAAAATCCAACATTACCTTGAGCCAACAGCTATGAAATCAGGACAGAAATTAATTGTACCCTTTACTCCATCTAAGCAGCTCCAAGCTTCTAGAAGCTGGAAGGTCATTAGCTGTCTCAGCAATAAATAATGCAGAAGACAGAATTTTTAAAGAAGATATAATGTCCCTAAGAGCTGCTACCAGGTTTGTTACTGATTTCTGCCAAAATTAAGTGTGTGTCTTCATGGATGGACTTAGAAAACCACCAGATCTTGAGTTCTTGCTTTGAGCTGGCATAATTTTAGTTGGTATTTTCAGTATGAAAACAGCACAAATGTGTTACAACCGGATTCTTATGACTGGCAGGTTGCAAAAGGAGCAGAGGAACTCATCTACTCATCCCTGCATTTGGATTTAGCTTAACCCTGCTATGAAATCTGACTCTCCTTTTCTAGATCACTTGCTATACAACATAGATTTGATCTAACATCTGTTTCAAATAATCAACAGAAAGGTTTGAGAAATATAAATGTACCAAACCTTTCTATAGGAGGGACATTGTTCTGTAAATTTCTCATCCCTCTCTGCCCTCACATTTTGCTCAGACATCAACTCTTTAGACCTCACATGGACAGTCCCTACTACTGTGTAATCTGTGCCACAGAACAGGAAATGCTTGATTTATATTGTACCATTTTTAATTACAATTTGTAAATATTGTGTTAAAGGACATGTCATCACTCTATCACACTTCAACTGCTTGTTTTAAATTATCTACTTCTCTGACATATGAATGCTCAGAAGATTTCTAACACACCATTTTTAAATGAAAGGTTTTATTTTAAAAATTATTTTTGTGATTTGGCACAAACTTGACAGGGTGGAAGGTGGCTGTGCAGTGAAGACAGCTGAACTAATTTATTATGAGAGCTATTAACATGTATGTTAAAAGATTAATCATTTTGTAGTTCAAGCCTAGAGTTAAGATGCTAATTTGCTGAGCAAAGTAACCATTTTAGTAAATGAAATAATTAAAATATTTTTCTGGCACAGAAAACTAGACGTCCACCTGCAAAATATATATATCATGATATAATAGTCTGGGCTTTGGATGGGGGGAAGTTTACAGAGTTCAAGCATCATCTAACTTTTACCCTGTAATCTGAGCTGCTATGTCATTTTTCCAAGTTACAGATTAAAAATAAAATAAAAGCCCTTGGAGACTTTGATTTTATTGAAACACAGTATGGAGGGACCTTGAGAATGTAAAAGCAAAAAATAGATTCAAGGGGTTGTGTTATTCAAGAAAAATCTGTCTTCTCTGATAAATGAAGCAGGCGTGCTATCTAGCTAACCATTTAGAAGTATTGCTTAGGGACTTCTTGTGCTATATGAAAGCTGTTCAACTTCCACTTTCTGCCAAAACTACTTCATTTTGATATTTTCACAGCCATGGTACTTGTTTCCATTTGTTTCATATTGCAAACCACCCTCAGAACAAGGTGGTTACATTTCAGACACCTGAAGAGACAGCTTCACATTTTGAGTTTCACTTTGTTTACTGTGACCTGGGAAAAACATATCAAAACGACAGCACAAGTGGTTTGGGTTTTGTATTTAAACGAAAAGAAAGACATAAGCTCTTTTATGAAACAATGTAACCTTGCACATCAAAACTCAGTCACATCTAACAAATATAAATGCACGTGCCAGGCCACTTGGGAATTTGCATGGCATTGTGTACTGCTTGTGTAGGTATGTAAATGTGTGGATAGATGTTGGCGTTCTCTACTTAGTTTTGCAAATTTCAGACTAAAGACAGAAAAACAGAGGAAGAAGAAGCAAACTAGACGAGCACCCTGAAAGACTCAAGATGAGCTTGAAGAGGGCTTATGGACCAAGTGCACGGTCACGTAGGTCACAAACCAAGGTCAAAGAAACAGACCTGCTGCCGGTTTATATGACTGCGTAAAGGGAAACAGACCCTTTAATTTCTTTTCAAAGAAATATGTTTTTATCAAAGAAACTTCTGCTTTCATCAGGTTTTCTTCCCAAAAAGAACAAAAGCAATGTTTGCTTCATCCTTCCTGGTAGACAAATGGTAGGTAGAAGAATACTCAATACTATTGATAAAATGTTCAAAGATACAATTAATATCTTTCAATTAATGGGATTCACTTACAAATTCTTAAAAACGTATGCTTTGGGACTTGAATCATAAATGAGGAAGGAGATATTCTGCTTGTCTCATAACTCTTGGACCTGGAGTTTATGGAGGATGATGAAACCGCAAGATATGCAATAAAAGCCTAAGACCTGGCATCAGTAAATAACATCACCCCATATCAAAAATAAGTAGCCAAACCAGAACTTTTGCAGACCAGATCCTTGAGATTTCAGGGCTATGTACTCAGATGGCCAGTGCTGCAATTAGGGTTGAGGTTTTTTGACTATCTAAGCTGCTATGTGAGAGACCAAGTTTTCTAACTGCACTCATCTTCTGTTACTAACTGATGATACCTTCAGATGATTCTAACATTCCATGTGCGGAGAGTTTTTTGAAAATGTACCTTCTATATCGGTGCTGAAGTGGGAGCTGATGGCAGGTGCATGTATATTAATATTTGGATCATCCACGCCCATTTCTTATGCTGTGTCTCACCTAGTGAGGCTGTCTCAGAGCATGCAAACCCAACTCCTTCCAGATCTATGCTGAGTTGAAAGACATTAGAGGTAACTAGCCCACAGGACCAGCCAAGAGCTGGTCTGAGTTACCCTTTCCACCCCATTGCCTCCATGAATACATGTAGTGTGGGTGCTGCATCCGCAGCACCAACTGGTTTGTTCTGTGGATCTACTCCTACTGCACTGTCCTACTTGCTAATACAGACATAGACATCCTTAGAAAAATTGGCACTGTACTCTTGAAAATGTGATTTTAGTGTCATACCCACAGTGCAGAAGGGGAAATGGGGCAGAAACACAACTCACAGTTGTTTCATCACTGAGGAAACTGGGAATAACGTGACTAAAGGTTTCTCTAGTGGGGGACATAACACCATGCTTATCTAGTCTTACTGCTTTCAGCGTGACCTCGGTTCCAGTGCCTACTGCTGCACTGTGGCATGAGATGGCACCAAGATGAGGTTGTGGCTCAGAGGACATCTCCAGATGTTGATGCTCCTTTCTGTGCTGTGTTGTCCTTACTTACTGTGGATTGTGGGGGGCGTGATAACTTCCCAGAACCCAGCTCTGAGGTAGCCAGGGAAACAACCCATTTTGTCTCCAGTGCCTCCTGAAGTTAACGAGGTAGCAGTCACCACAGCAGTCTATTCTAGCTAAAAGAGTGCTGGGGAATGCAGAATTCAAAGGGAAAGGCAGCAGTTTCCAGTGGAACAGGCAGGAGAGAAATCAAGCAAAATGTAAAATGCAGAGAGAAATTATATCAGATTTCTGCATGCAGTATACATTGATAGTAATTGCACATTGAGCTGAGGGCAATATATCACAAAATTAATTTCTCTGACTTTGTGCACGAAGGCACAAAGGAACTGTAGAATATTCAGTTGTATAAAACCAGCATGTAGGACAGACTTTCTTTTGCTGTAAGACGATAAAACATTTGCACAAAGATGAGTAAATTAGTTTTGTGCAAAACAGTGATATAATAGTTTGAGAAGAGTATGTGGAAATTATGAAGTTTCTTATTCTGTGGCTATCACCATGGTGTTTGAGCACACTTCATAGTTAATGGGGCAGTTTTGGGGCTGGCAGTGGTTCTGAAACTTACTCATGTGGAATTTATGAAGTATATAAGGAATGCATCTGCATATGTACAAGGAAATTATGAATCCTGCACATTAGGGGTAAAACTGCAGCGGATCTATGTTTTACTCCAAGCATTAATATTTAATGACTTCCTCTCTTCCTTCCCGAAGAAACAATTATGACATGAATCCAATTCAAAGTCAGAGGAAATCAGTGCTATTTGTCCAAACACATTACCTTTTAGTATTGTGCAGCTGCAACCCCCTTTTTGTGGAATTAAAACATTTGACAGAGAGGGCAAGTTTGTTCTTAAAGTACTACCAGGTCAAGACAAGTTTTAATGCATCCTCTCATATGGGATAGGTCCCTATCCACTGTCAGTTCTTTTCAAATTTTTTTATTACTATTTATTTATGAATTGTGAAAGCAACATTGTGCATGAATGATTATATAGGTAGCATATATACCCACATCATATAATGTAGTTTTTTGAGTGACTGAATGTGGATGTATGGTTAAGGAGCTTGAAAATTCTACCCAGAATGCTGTCTCTCTTTAGTCCTTGGCTTTGTTCTTTTTTAATCGAAATCAGAAAATCTATTAAAACTTGAAATGAGTAGAACTTTTAAATAAAAAACCCTACCAAATAATAAAGTAAGACTCAAAATCAGCTTTGCATTTTAATGCACAATGACTTAACAAAGGTAATATAGATAGGTATCTAGTATCTTTTTAACATCACAGATATCTAAATCATTCAAATCTTCATTAAGGTGGTTAATGCTGCTTTCCAAGCATTTTTTAAAATGTATTGGGTCTGGCTGAGATGGAGTTTATTTCCCCACTGCAGCCCTCACAGTGCTGTGCTTTGCATTGGGAGCTGGAAAGGCATTGATAACACACCAGTGTTTTGGCTAATGCTGAGCAGCACTGGCACAGCATCAGCACTGCTTCCTTCCCCCCTCTGCCATCGAGGGCAACATCCCAGGAGGGGACACAACCAGGCCAGCTGACCCAAATTAACCAAAGGGATATTCTGCACCATATGACATCAGCTCAGATATAAAAAATAAGGAAAGGAGAAGGAAGGAAGAGCATTCATTATTTACATTTGCCTGCTGAGCAACTGCTACACGTGCTGAAACCCTGCTTCTTGGGCAGTGCCTGGACATTACTGCTGATGGGAAGTAGGGAATAAACCTTGTTATACTCCTCTTCACTTGTACATGCACAAACTTTCTCTTTTCCTTTAGTAAACTGCCTTATCTCAACCTATGAGTTGTTTTCCATCTTATTCTCTCAACCCTGTCTGGCTGGGAAGAGGATTGATAGAGCGCCTTGGTGGGCACTTGTTGTCCAGCCAAGGTCAACCCATACAGTATTAAACAAACACACAGCAGAAGATCAAAAAAACCCCACACAGCAAATCCAACCACCAAGTCACACATCAAACAGAGAAAGCTGCAAAAAAATCTACTTGAAGACAAAGGACATATAAATCCTTTTGCTATTTTTAGTCATTTTTAAGAAGTACATGAAAGAATTTCCCTCCCTTTTCCTAATTTTTTACAAACTAATATTTAAAAAAGATGATGAGTTGAATTACCATTTTTAAGTGCAATGGTACAGGTTAACATTTGAGCTCAATTAACTATTATAGTTAAAAAAGCAGTTACAAAACATCTGTCAAATTTGGAGATTCAAGGCAAGAAACTCAAATCTCCAAAGACATACGTGCAAAAATGAGCATAGCATGTAGATTAATTACTATCTTCTAAGAAAATCTATAAAATGGCTAGGATTTCAAAAGAGGTAAGACAACACTTCCAGAAGGGAAGAAAAATCAAAAGAAAGGATTCTTTTGGGCCTGGAAGTGCACCAACATTACAAACTCTATTAAAAATCCATAAAAGGAGCTAACTCAGTTTGTTCAGCTGAGGCTTGGATCGATGACAGTATTTTGCTGACACATTGCCTGCCGTTATACACGGTACCAAATGCAGTGCAGACTAGGCTAGGCAACTCTGCCAATAATTCCACCTGTTAGATCCAGGGCAGAGGATGCTGCTGGCTTTAGTGACCAGAATTTTAGCCCAGAATTTGTTCCTTATATTTCCATAGAATCATAAAATTGTTTGGGTTGGAAGGGACCTCAGAGATCATGCAGTTCCAATCCCCTGTCATGGGCAGGGACATCTCCCACTAGACCAGGCTGCACAGAGCTCCAGGCAACCTGACCTTGAACACTTCCAGGGATGGGGCATCCACCACTTCTTTGGGCAATTTGTTCATATCTCACCACCTTCACAATAACAACTTTTTTTCTTATACCCAATTTAAACCTACCCTCTTTTACCTCTAAACCTACCCTCTTTTCAGTTTGCTGAATTTCACTACTCCTCTGTACAATAGCAGAAATACAGCAGTTGCAGAAAAAACACACATGTAAGCTCACACATGGAGAATATATTACTTTAAAAAGATCATAATATAACTTACAGAACTCTGAAGCTACCTGAAGTCATGTCAATAGATCCAGCTGAACTCCTGGTACCATATACACCCCAGCTGGGAAGTCTCTGTCTAGCTTAGATGTCTATGTGTGTTATAGTTTTCATAGCTCAGTTCTTATAAGATTAGTTTTCCCTTAACCTGCCAGGTCACTTGAGAGGACTTGTCCGGGAACTTTCTTTCTACTCTTCCTTGACTTTGTTTTTTCCTTCATCTCAACAAGAAATTTCAGTGGGAAAAGCTTTATGGCAAAGGTGGTATTACACAGCAGAACTTGGAGGGAGAATAGAGCACTCAAAGAAATTGGTTAATGATTGAATTATGAAAGGTTTCCATTTACTGGAAGGGGGGAGTTTTTTCCCTATAGCTTCACAGAAACTAGAAAGTTCAGATGATCCAGAAATAAGTGGCAGATAAAAATTTGAAAAAGAATCATTTCCAACACCCATGGGGAAATGACCTCTTCTGTACTTTACAGTCTCCACATTAAACAGATGAAATGCAGTGCAGAGTTTTTAAAAGGTGTGCTTTTATTCTTTTCTTTTTAAATTTTTTTTAAACAGACTTATTCCAATAGCTTGTTTTCAATATATTGTTAAATATTCTTTAAAGGACACTGCTGTGTTTTTGTCTGAGAAGGTGGAAGGCATGTTTTGTGCGAGCCATACAACAATGCCACCAGTCATGCGCGATTCAGTTCTTCAAGAGAAGCTTTCTCCAGCATAAGGACCTTTAATGCAGTTTCATTTTGGATATATTCTGGGAAGCACACACCATTATCCAGGAGCAAAAGAATGATACATGTGTAATAACTACATGAAGGAAAACTGTACTGTTCAAGAAAACTGTGCATTTTGATTTCTTGTTTTAAATGCATTTCAAGCCTTTTCAATACAATAGACTGAGATAAGCCAGCAATTCAGATTCTTTCCGATTTTGAGTAACTGAAGTTCCCTTTGCTTCCTGTACATCACCAGTTTCTGTTATGGCAAACTCCATTGGCACAATGGTGCTGATTTTTGTGGCTTTGAACTGGTTTAAGTCACCAGTACTGATATGTGTTTTGAGCCCTACAAGTGTCTTGAACAAAAATTAACTTGTAAATCCCAATCAAAGCTATACTTATGTTTTCTCTCGGCATATGACTGAGCTAGCTTTAGTCAAGTGTACTTCACTATCGATTTTCATTTATTTATATATTTTTCTTTAGAAGCATTGCTTCTTAAGGAGCTTAACATCTTTGCATCATATTTCTCCATAAGCTACATGGGTAGAAATCCAACGTAAAACCACTAGAGTGGCTCCTCAATTTCACTCATGTAATTTACAGACAACTTTTGATTTACTCTACATCTGTTGCTAATGATTCATAGATTTTTACAGTATTAGTAACATACTGACACCTCATCTTCAACTTTTCCCTTCCAACTTGTCTTAGACTTGTCACAGAACATAATGATATTCCAAGCAAAGGACAGTTTGTGCCTTATCAGATTTCATCACTTGAATTTATTGCAACAATGGAAAAAGCACCCTAACCTGTCTTCCTTATGAAGACCACTGTGCTGACATATTGTAGACCTTCTCCCCTTTAGAGATGCTAAAGTACAAACCCTTAATTATTCCACCATTAGTCAACTAAACCAGGCAGAGCAGAAACCATCCTACCGTGCTTTTATTGCTCCTAACTCTAATGGTTCTGCTGATATTTCCAAAGCATAATTGTGTTATTTCTTGAAATCTTTTTAATTGTGATTTTTACATCTGACAAGTATACTGTTCCTTGTGCTAATGGTACATTATGCAACATTCGGATTTCTGGTAGGTTTGCTGATTTCATGATGGTGTGGGCTCTAGCCATCAGACCCAGAGGTAACAATTTTTGTTAAAGAATAAAGCAAATAATTCATTGTTTGAATTCAACTGCCCCAAGCTCACTATCACCTCCAAATAGTGAGTCACACATGCTTTTGAATGAGAGCCCAAGCCAGTAATGAGCCACATGCATCAACTGTATTTACATTTTTATATCAGAGCAGTTGGTGTCTTACATGTAAATATGAAATATAAGCTTCTTATGGAAAAAATTTCTCAATGAGATTTTCACATTTGCTCATTAATAAATTAACAATTTCTTGATAATTTAGTCAAGTAAAAGAGATCACAATTGTTCTGCCAAAGACATATGAGCATTTTCAGAAGGCGAAAGGCAGAGGAGCAAAATTGCTTCCAGAGAAGTTTGTCAATTTTGAAGATCAATAATCTTCAAGAAAAAAGAGAGCTGAAGCTGAATGGAACTCTACTTATAGGGTTTAATATAAAAGACTGTGTGTTTTGACATGAGAGCTGAGTCCCCTACAACTTGGATTAAGGACAGACTGGCAATAGCACAGCATGACAACTCAGATTTGATCTCCAGACAAGGAGATTGAACACACATCTTTAATTTCTGCCACTTGTGTCATGATAAACATCTATATCCATTTTGACTGTTTTAGAAATAAATATTTTTTTAATTATATCTTAACTTGGCTTGAATGAAGAATGATCCTAAAGGAGCTAGTTAACAGCAGCATTCAATATGCCTGGGCACAAAGAACTGGGACCAGGGCTCTAGGTCATCCCATACATTTCACCATGAAATAAAACACTTGCATCTGATCTGAGAACCAAGTATAAGCAGCAAACTGTCTTCAGTGAACAGCATTAGACAGGAAAGCTCTCTGGCATGCAGAAAAGAAGTGGGGAATATATAAAAGTCTTAAGTGTTCTCCAACATAATTTTTGTTGGGGAGCTGACTCTTTTATGGCCATCACCTGATGACAGACTATTAGTTTGATGAAATAGCGTATGTATTAGACTTGTCCATGGAAAAGATGATATGTTTTCATATCCTCATTTGAGAATGTGTAGAAGCTGTAAGAAATAAGGCATGACACAATGGAAAGTTCATGTTTGGGAATAATTCAGAGTTGTCAGACACTCTTTATACCTTTCCCCACCTTTTCCCATCTTTGGAAAAAATGCTGCTTGCTGTCTTGTTAAGCTGTAAAAAATACCTGAAAATCTCATGGAACCTGTCTTGGTTTTAGGAAGACTTCAAGAGCATCCATAACAGGGCTGTGTGATGGTCAGTGTCATTAGCTACTTTTGCCAACAAGTGTAAAGGTTTTTTTTCCTATAAGCTGAAATCTTGGGTGCAGCCAAGGATAAACACATAAATTGTGAAGCTTACCCAGGACTAATCTGAGTAACACAGGGGTATCCTCCCTCTCCTTACATAGGGAAGTTTAACCATTTTTTACTTACCACTCTATCTGCAGAATAAATAGCAAATATATTTCCACTTTTTCCCCCAGGATGGGAATGATGTGGTAGAGGAAAAGTCGGACAAGGAAGGAAAAGATTCAATAATCAGTTTCCTTCTTCTTTAATTAGAGAGGGGGGTGAACTAACAAAATAAGTACAGCTTTAAAAGTACTGGTTGAATCCTGAGTTAACTTGTTAGTTAAATATCCTACTTGGCATTTTTAGAAGAGAAAATATTGGAAAATAATGTGTTACATTAATCATTATTATTTACAATGGAACACAAAAATTTCAGTCTCAAGTATTCAAACAAAAAATATGCTAAACCCATAGTAATATTAGAAATAAATGAGTTGTCCGTGGTTTTGTAGTTTGTTCTTTTTTTAACTTCTAATTCCAGTTGTATTTTTGCATGGACCTGTTCTTAGATTCAGCTACCCTCGGTCCTTTCACTGCCATGCTTTGGCAGTCACAAACATCCTTGCTCTCCAGCCACACTTTGCTTTTTCCTCTAATGAATTCTAGATTTTCTAGTGTATGAGGTGTCTAAGTGATGTGCACGTGTATGTACATACACTGGTCTTATGGTTACTGACTCCTCATTTCTTCTAAAAATTCATCAAGTGGTCACTAAGCAGCTCTTGGGCTTTGGGGATTAACTCAGCAAAGGAAAAAGGTAAACACTGAAATTTAATTTATTACCATTATTATAAATTCTTATGAAATATGAAGAACCATATAACTCCACTAAGTTTTAAACATGGACATTATACTTAAGAGAAACTGTCTAGAAACCAATTACATTATCTTTATAGACCTAATTTAGGCCATATTCCTGCAAGATATACAATGACCTGAGATTTTAATGTGATTTACACAGCACATGGTTAAAACATCTTGCTACCATTTATTTTATAAAACAGGTATGCTGGTAAGTTCATAGGGTAGTAGACTTTTAAAAAAATATAATCAACTGATGCTATTTTTTCCTTAATGTTCACTTCCCCTGTTTCAAACATCTGGATATGCATCATGAAACTTTTCTATACAAACTGCAGTTAGATTTTTTTTTTAAAATATCCAGTCCTTTTTTGTTTTTTAAAGATACTTTCAACTACAAGTTCACCTGTGGTTAGAGCTGTCAGAAAAAAAACCCCATCAACTAATTCAAGGAATTTGTGATAAAAATCTCCAAAAACTGGTAACCATTGGTATCTCAAGAAGGTATCCATTCAAAATACAAGTGACATATAAATGTTTGAATAGGGTATTAAAAAAACCCCTATGGATATACATAGTGCAGTAAGGATTACTGAGGTTGCCTGTGTTTCACTTATAGATTTTAAACTGCCAGCCCATCTTCCATCCCAGACAGAAGAGTGTATGGAACTGAAACAGGCATACAGTGTTGTTCCCCATGGCAAACCGAACTAACATCTGGGAGTCAGCAGCTCAGGGGCTTTCTGAAAGAGAAGCTTCAAAGAGACTGTTGTACTTAGTAGCTGTCAACAGAATAACATTCCATCGATTCCATTTAATTCTCTTTGGAGGCTATTTATACTTTCAACCTTTTGTGATAATGAGGATATTAGAACATCTCTTACTCATTCTGAGATGAGAAATGGGAATAATAACCCCTATTCACCTTCTGCTTAGCTTTAATGATATGATATGATATACTTTCGGTATACGTTTTTCTTGTTGCCTCTTTTTCAGGCTGGAGTGTTCTCTTGTGTTTCTATTTCTCGTTTTGACTCTCTGATTTAGTCTCTTCTCATGTGGAAGCTGTTCTGTACTTCTACCATTCTTCTCAATCTTTAAGACTGCTTATTCAGCTAAATTTCCCCTCTGTTAGTTTGTACTCATTACTCCTTGTCCTGTCTCTACAGTTCTCAACAAAAAGTCACCCTCTGGCTTCCTAGCAGGCCCCCTTCTAAAACTGGAAGGTTGCTATGAGGTCTCCACACAACCTTTTCTGCTCCAGGCTCTAAACAGCATCAACTTTCTCATACTGTCTTCATAGGTGATGTGCTCTACTCCTTATTATCTTCATGGCCCTCCTCTGGATTTCCTCCAACAGTTCCATGTCCTTCTTAAGTTGAGGTCACCAGAACTGCATGCAGTACTCCAGGTGAGGTCTTAAAAGAGCAGAGTAGAGGGGGAGAATCATCTCCAACCTGCTCACCATGTTCATTTGGGTGCAGCCCAGCTGGGCAGCAAGCACACACTGATGGCTCATGTGGAGTTTTTCATCAACCGTCACCTGCAAGTCCTTCTCTGCAGGGCTGCCCTCAATTGTTTCTCTGCCCAACCTGCAGGTGTGCCTAGGAGATTGTCATGACCCAGGTGTGGTACCTTGTACTTCACTTTGTTGAACTTCGTGAGGTTTGCACACAGGCCCACCACTCAGGCATGTCATGGTCCCTCTGGATGGCATCCTTTCTCTCCAGCGTGTTGACTGCACCGCACAGCTTGGTAGCATCAGCAAACTTGCTAAGGGTGCATGCGATGCCCCTGTCCACGTCACCGACAAAGATGTTGAACAGCACTGGTCCCATTACCAGCCCCAGAGGGACAGCGCTTGTCACTGGTCTCCACGTGGATAATGAGCTGTTGACCACAACTCTTTGCATGTGGCTGTCTAGGCAGTTCTGTATCCACCAAGTGGTCCATCCATCTAAGTCTCTCCAGTTAAGAGACAAGGCCATCCTGTGGGACAGTGTGAAATGCTTTGTATAAGTCCAGGCAGACAATGTCACTTGCTCTACCATACCCACCAACGCTGTTGCCCCATCATAGAATGTCACTAGATTTGCCAGGCATGATTTGCCCTTAGGAAAGCCATGTTGGCTGTTACCAATCACCTCTTTGTTTTCCATGTACCTTAGCATACTTTACAGGAGAATCGGCTCCATGATCTTGCCTGGCACAGAGGTGAGACTGACTGGTTGTGGTTTCACAGGTCTTCCGCTTTCCACTTTTTCTAGTCTTTGGGAACTTCACCTGACTGCCACAAGTTTTCAAAAATGATGCAGCAGCTTTGTCTGCTGGCTCCCTCAGGACCTATAAATGAATCTCATCAGGTTCCATAGACTTGTGCACATTCAGGTTCCGTAGATGGTCTTGAACCTGCTACATGGGCTTAGGGTCTTTATTCTCCCAGTCCCTGGATTTGCCTTTCTCAGCTTGGGCAGCATGGCTGGAGCACTTGTTTTTGAAGACTGAGGCATAGAAGTCATTGAAAACCTCAGCCTTCTCTTTGTCCAGGGTAAACAGGTCTCCTGTTTCCTTCTTGAAGGGGGACACATTATCCCTGGTCTTTCTTTGGTTTACAACATATCTATGGAAGCCCTTTTTGTTATCCTTGATATCCCTGGCCAGACTCAGTTCTAACTGGGCTTTAGCTTCTCACACAATTTCCCTGTATTTCATCTTGGGCATCTTTCCTTGTTTCCTTTCCCTTCTGAAAGGTTCTTTTTTTGCTCTGAGTTTGCTCAGGAGCTCCTTATCCATCCAGGAGGCCTCCTGGAATTTTTGCCCAATTTCCTCCTTGTTGGAGTGCGTCACTCCTGAGTTTGGAGGAAGAGGCCAAAGTCTGTTCTCCTGAAGTCCAGGGCAGTGAGCTTGCTGCATGCCCTCCTCACTGCCCCCACAATGTCAAACTCCACTGTCGCATAGTCACTGTAATCAAGGCTGCCTTGGAGCAATACATTCCCCATCAGCTGCTCCCTGTTGGTGAGAACAAGGTCCAGCACGGCACTTCTCTTTGGTGGCTCCCCAGTCACTTGTATAAGGAAGTTGTCATTGACACTTTCTAGGAATCTCTGGGATTGCTTGTGCCCTGCTGTGTAGTCCCTCCAACAGATATCAGTGTGGTTGGAATCCCCCATGAGGACTAGGGCTTGCAAATGTGAGGCCACTCCCATATGCCTATAGAGGGCTTTATCCACACCATCCTCCTATAATTGCATAAGTGTTTCATACATGGACACAATATTTCTTTTTAATTCCATTATTTTAATTGTTTCTAACACTTAATTTACCCTTTCTACTACTGATGATATTTTTGGAAAACACCAAGATCACAGTGACTCCAGGATCTTTTCCTGACAGATAAGAGCTAATATAGAACCTATTACTGTGTCTGCTTATTTTAAACTCAGGTACACTAATTTGCATTTATCAATATTGAAACCTACCTACTTTTCTATGGCATCAGGAGAGCCTACTGCAGTTCCTCGGGCAGTTTTATTTTGGCTATCCTGACTATCCCTGTAGCAATTGCAAGCAGTGGCCCCCTATGATCACCTGCTCTCACAGCCCACACGCCGGCTGTGCCCAGTGGCACCAGTCCTGAGCCATCTCTCAGATATCCCCCTCCTCGTCCTGCTTTCCTGTCTTTTTAAAGAGATGCTCTTACCTAAATGTTGATCAGATTTGGAAGGGGTCTGAAAAATACTGTAATTGAAATAACTTCTTGTCCACTAGAGGGAAGTACCTCCATAATCAGGATTTGATGTGTGACCATACAGATCAAGGAAAATAGTCTATTGTGTTTCTAAATTACGAGACAACACTTGTTTTGAACTTTAATAGGAATAATTAAATGCACAAACGAAAAACTACTTTTAGTAAAGACATTGACACATTAGGTAATAAATAACCTTTGAAATTGGATTGTGTTAGGCTTGGCTTAATGCAGACTTCCATTCAATAAAAGCTAGCTTACGACTTAATAGTTTCACAGGAAATGGCTGTAGAAGAACAATTAAAGAAAATGAAGGTTAGATTTGTATTTCTGGCAAAATCTGTGTTGTATTCAACTCTCTTAAAGTAGAAATATCATTAACCTTTAATGAAATGAAGTTAAATTACTTTCAAATAGTTGTTACTCTAAAGATGAGTCATAAAGAGAAGCTACCTGAATAATGTTCTGTTTATCTTTACAGTGACACATGTAAAACCATCCTTTTTTCAATCTTCTGTTATATATATAGGGGACCATCAAAGAAAGATTGATTAAGGTAGAGCTGCTGATCTACTGAAACATTTAAGTGTATCAGTTATTTCATAAGAAGAGAGCGTGCTCATAGTTAGATACAGTCAGCCACAACCTGAGTGGTTTATTTCCCACAAAGCTTAGAAACTTAAGTATGAGAGGATTAGGTCTTTTACAGAGACAGTACAACCACATTACATTCTGATTTTATTTTTTTCTTACTAAACTCTGATAGGGGCCCTAGTATTTTTAGATCATTTTAGAAAGACGTCAACAAAAGTAGTACTGCATTTCTTCAATAACTAATCACTAAAATCCTCCAACTGACTTAGCAGCTTATAAGATTCTGGATATTAAACCCTTGTGCAGTGCTGCTACTCAAATTGAATGAGGTTTGAGATCCTACTTGACTGTAACTCTGTCACTATCTTGAACTTTCATGATCAAATAATTGTCTAAGAGGAATTTAGTGGGAAACCAAGTGTAACATGGAGGTAAACCCGCTCCATTGGCCAATCCATGTTTAGGCAATAATGCAGATATCTGACCCAAATTCCTGAACATTGTCACTTAAATGTCTCCTGAGTGAAGGGACCCTAATTTTATTATATTATAAAATCATTGTTGTATTATAAAGGAAGAATAAAATTTCATAAACAGGTGACAAGATGCCACAACTATGACTTTTGTTCTTGTCTGCCAGAGCTCTGCAGTCAGCTTCACATAAAATCAGGCCACCAAAATTCTCCTGGCTTCAGTACTCAGGATTTCACTTGAATCCTTCATGCTCTTCAGCAAAACTTCCTACTATATGCTGCTATCAATTAAAACACTTCAGTATATTACCAGGAAAGGACATCTCATGTTTTCTTGCCACAATGAATCATTTGTGTTTTAGGATACTGCAACACGGAAATTACCAGTAAAATAAAAATTAAAAAAAATAAAAAAAAAATAAAAGCTTCCAAACTGTCTTAGAAATTCTCACTGCAGGTTTCCTGAGGAGAAAACAGTTACCCAGTGCTTCATTATCTTCTCCTCCCCTTGTGACCGCTTCGTACTTTAAGAGGAATTAAGGTGAGAAGCAGCAGCAGGCTGCCTGTGCTGCATTCTTGTCCCGAGCAAGGCAGAGTCTCCTTGCTGCTTCCCAAGCTGCCCTCACCACAGCTGCCCCGGGAGCTGCTCCGATTAGGGCAGCAGTGGGAAGGAGTTTCCCTGCCCAAACACACCCAGGCAAGAGGATACATCGTTTCTACAAACACAGCCCCCCTTCACAGAAGTTCTGAGGAAGGGTGGGTGGTAGAAGCCGTGCGCTCTGTGACTGCCTCCCTCTTCTGGGGGATCGGGACCCCCCGTGCAAACGGGAATACTGGGGCCTTGGCTGGCACATTCACGACACACCCTAAAAAGGCAAACCTGCAATATCAAGCTTTTTACAGATGAATTTCTTGAACTACGTGGTAGAAATCATTTGTAAAAAGCAAAACATTGTGCTTGTGATTTTTTTTTTTTAAGCTTAACGCAGAGTGACAGTTGAATAAACAATTTTACATAAAATTTCCATTCCCATTTGAAAAGCTTATATTTGCAATAAACATCCCTTCCCGGCTCCGCTCCCAAACTCAAGCTTTGCTCTGGGAAAATGCTCAAACACTGAAATAAACATTACTTCCAAACAGACTCCACCACCTCACTTTCTCCTTCACAGCTCCATCTCTTAGACAACATTACAAGCTTCAGCTTTACAAGGTGTTTTCCACTTCACACCAACATACTGTGAAACAAATCACTCATCTGCAAAGTGAACTCTGCTTAATGAGGTTTTTGCTTTAGGTTCTGTTCTGGGCACAAACTGAAAAAGAAGATGCTCACTTACCACAGAAGAGTCACTGCTGAGTTTTGAGCAGCAGAACTGTGAATGAGTGGTGCACAGAAGAGAGCATTTAAATGTCGCAGCTTTCCACTGAAAAATGGAGAATTTTGACCCAGTTTTCTGATGTCTAAAACCTATAATTAACGGTGACTAGGCTGCGTAACACTAATGGATTGCCTATGTAGCCAGCCTATCATTTTATTTAAAATATAATGGAAGTGAAATGCTCTCTCTGCAATCAGCAGGTTGTGGCAGCAGAGCAGAAATGAACACAGAGAATAGGTGGGTGTTCTTTTACTGGGTATCAAAACCGTGTTGAAGGAAACATGTTTCTTTTGTAAGAATACAATGGAGATGTGAAAAGAACAATGACAGATTTCAAAAATAAGAGTGCATGAACAAAATTTCACAGTGAACAGGTCAGAAAGGGGTCCCTGCTGTCTGAAGACGCACAGAGCTATGCCTGGATTATTTTTTTGCTGCATGCTGCTTTCAGATATATATTCAGATATATATTCAGATATATATTCAGGCTACCCACCGGAGTGGGTGGGTGATGTGTTAGAGTGCTCAGGGCTGTACCCCTTAACACTTGTCTGTCACTGTCAAGTGTCCTCCTACAGAGTAACTGAAAAGTAAAATTTCCAGGAGTAGCCACTAATTTGGTGTACTTCAAGTGTTTTTGTACCTACATTTAGAAAACCTAAGTGGCAAAGAGAGAGGTGTGAGAATTTGGTTCACTATTTTTCACACGAGACTTTCCATTCCTGCATGGTTTGGAACAGCATGATAACAGGCAAATCTGACTTCTCTTTTTTGTTTTAATAACGTCATGCTTGACAACTCTTCTAAATCCTGGTTTCCACTTCTATTGTATCTACAGTAATACTGTATCTGTAGTAATAACATTAGCAATCTCTGCCACATAGATATTTAGACATACGGACATATAATGTTAAAAAGAAATTATTAAATACAAAGAGTTATGCTTGACTGATAGTAGAGGTGACAGATGTTTTTAAAGGTCCATAGTCGGTAGACCTTTAAGAAGATAACCGTATTCAGTTTATCTCAAGTGACTAGCGATAAGCAGAATGGACTTCTGCTAACACTGCAATAATTCAGGCTACAACATTATTTCCATTATAACTATATTCCCCTGGCTTTTTTCAGGTATTCATAAATTCCTGAAATATTAATAAGTGCTGAGATTTATTATGTACCTAGGGCTCAGTCTTGTGATGTATGTAGCTCTGTGGCCCTAAGGTGGGACTAGAGCTTGTATTCACATGCTCCTCTAACATGGAATCAAAACAGCAGAAAACAAGGCTAGAAAGCACCTTGAGCATCCCCTGGCATTTCCACACCATCAGTGGATAACCATATATTTTTCTAATTTATTCTTGGCAACCTCTATTGACAGAGGAAGGTGATGACATTACCATTCTCAAGCCTCTCTGTGGTCATTACTTCTGTTGAAGTTAAGCCTTCCAGCGGCAACCCATTTGGGTTTTTTTCAGTCTTACATGTGGGAAGAACAGATAGTTGAGGCTTTAATGGGACTTAGTAGCAGCCTTTGAATACCTATGGGAAATTTACAGAGAAGATGGAACCAGGCTCTGTATTGACATGTGTGGCAGGAGGCAGTGGTCATAAATAAAAGAGAGACAGGAACAGGGGAGGTTTTGGCTGGACATCAGGACAGTATTTTCATCAGGAGGATCAAGTTGTAGACTCTCCCTCCTTGGAGGTTTTCAAGACCTGGCTGTTCAAAATCCATAGAAACTTGGTCTGAATTCAGCAGTGCCCCTGCTTTGATAGAGAAGTTGGATTAGAGACCTTCTGAGTGCCCTGAATTATTCTGTAACTCTAATTATAACTCTCTTTAGAGAAGACCCTTACAATTAAACTGCTTTTAATTTTCCCTTATCTAGTTAAAAAATGTATTCAGTGTCCCTTCGGAAGATGTGTTTTCTGGAACCTGGTTGTTATTTCTCCAATTTGGACTCTCTCTGGGTTTCTCTCATTTGTCCTGAAGGACGCTGAACCTCTGGTTTTAGTTGATGAGAACACTTCTCCACACTGAGGCCAGAGGTATCATAGGGTGGCAGACAGAGATTCTCAGTTGCTTCGTAAGTGCTGAACCTTCATTTGAGATGGCTACATGAAAGACAACACACAGCGTGGAACAGTATATGTAGCATGGTATTTTGAAACACATGTATTCTGAAAGAAAACAGTTTGGAGCTACTCAAAGTGCTCTGTACACATCCTTAGCTGTGTAAGCCTTTAAATGTAAAGACTAGAGTTATCTTGAAATTCTGCTTTTCATGCATCTCCTTCTCCAAACTATGGGATCATTTTTCTCTCTTAGAGTTCTTGTGCTTTTTTCCAGAGTAGCTCCAAATACACCATATTGCTCCTTCAGGTTGGCACCAACCATTAATGCTGTTCCCAAAGACGAATTAACTAGGAATCTGACTCCAGAACAGAAATGGTTTTGCAGCTTTAAATAATGGGTAGTGCTTTGGCAACAGTATTTTTTATTTTTAATTTTTGTAAACAACCCCATCCCAATAGAATTAAAAAATGTCCTGTAGTAAGTCCTTTTCAAGAAAATATGGAGCAAGCAGTGCCTTACAGCTGTTTATGTGAAACAAAGATCCAAAACTGTCAATTTTGTTCCTGACTCTTTTTCTCTTAAGACTCAAAAAAAGCCATAAAACTACTTTTGAATAATAATGACCAGAACATATACAATATTTACCAGACACCATCTAAAACGAGTTCAGCATTCTGCATCATGCTTTTCTTCTCATACTGCTATACAGGCTCAAAGCTCTAAAAAATACCTTGCAATCCCTATTGTACCCTTCTTCCCTGTGCTCTCCCCACTGACTCTCAACTTTGTCACAGTCTGAAAGGATTTTCTCTTACACAGGGAGTTTTCCCCAGGGTCTATTTTGATGTCCTCAGTGATTTTAGGACAATAAAAAGTTTCTACAGCAGCATGACTCGCCTGTTTCTGATCTGGCACACTACTTGCTGATCTTGGCAGAACCATAGTGAATCTGAATAGACAGACAAATGTACTTTTTACTATTTTTCTTGAGCATATTTCTTCTCCCTTTCAGGAACTGGTATAGTCCAAAGAACATCAGGCTCAGCTTGAGGACATGAAGTTTGATGGTTGATTTTTTCCTTCCAAATAATGCAAAGTATCTTCTTTACAAATGCCCATATCAATGTAAGATTCAAAGATTACTGTTTATAAATGGAGGCCTAGTGACAGTCTTTGTCTTGGTACCCATCCTTTTGATGACTTATACACAGCTACAAGTGATCAGACCTCAGGCACTTTGATATCATGCTTGGATCTTAATAATTTCAATTATCACTTTTTTCCTTATGTTTTTTGAGAGGTGATAAACTGGCAAAATGCATATTTAATCTGTATTTGCTACAAGTAAAACTGCCTCTGAAGCACTGGGCACTTATTTTTACAGCTCATTCTGAATTCAAATGCACTGGTTATAAATAATTTCTGAGGGTCATGTAATATTTATACCGGAAACCTGAAACTCCATGTCATGTTTGGGGAAATGAAACACAGGGAGGAGAGGTTGCATGTTCACTGAACCAGCACAGGCCGAAGTGTCTGACACAGTACTACCAGCGCACCTACAAGAACGTGAGAGCAGCAGCTGTTGCCCTGCAATTGCTGTGGAATCTGAAAATCTCCCCTTGGCAATCTATGTGACCTGCATAATGAATGCATAATGAATCTTCTCAGTCATCCCTCTAAGTCCCTGTGCTTTGCAAGACTGCTTTATGTAAGAAACAAAGTGCATCTTCTCAGATCTATCTAAGTGTTTGCCTCCACTTGACAGAGTATAGAACATCAGCTGACTTTGATGTGTTGCTCTTTTGCCTGATTGCTTTTTGGAGGGAATGGGCAGGCATATATTTATTACACTGACTTGCTCAGTTATAACTATGCTCTCAGTTACTCCTATGTGGGTTAAATTTAACTGTCCATCTTTCCGGTGAGAATTACCTTATCTGACTTTAGGAATCCCCCATTTGGACAGCTATGGTTTAGCTGGGTGCCTCATGTAGTCAACAGAAAGAAATAGATATAGAATGGGTAACGAATCTGTAGATGACAAAGTCAGGAAGAAAAAACAAAATCATAATTGAAAACAACCATGAAGAACTGGGAGGAATGCAAACTTTTGCACTTAAATGGATTTAATTGGTTGCAAAACTACTAGTTAGCCATGGGTTGTCTATGGATGACACTGGCTCACAAGCTGAATATGAGTCCACATTCAGGTCAATGTGACCAAGTTATCAATGAAAAAGCCAGGGAGTTTTAACCTAAGAGATCCTTCCCACTGCTGTGTTCCGTTCCAGGAACAGCAATGCCCCTTACCGTCAAGGGCAGAGTGTGTGCGTGGGGTCAGTATCCCAAAAAGGATGAGAAAGCATGACCTAAGAAAGACATAGGATCATTTCTTATAAAGAGAAGGCTGAGGTCTTTTCAGATTCTTTAGTCTTCAGACACGCCAAGAGTCTTCAGAAAGGAATGGAGCAGTCTATTGTCCAGAGCTGTAACAGAGAGGAAAAGAAACTATTGACCTGAGGTGAAAGAAGAGCTAATCGAACTTCCAAAAGACTTTTAATGCTAAGAGTACTGAAGAACTAGATAAATGACTTTGAAAGGATCTCTATCACAGGAAATCTTTAAGAGACAGTCAGGAATGTTGTGGGAGAGCAGCAGACTCTGTAGCTTGCCAAACTTTTTTCGGCTTTATTTTCCTACAGTTTTGTGCGTAAGCAGCTGATGCAGAAGGAAATAAATGCTTGTGTGGCATACCACAAGCAGCAGGTGATCCAAGCACCAAAGAGGTTTACACGTTCATGGACCTCAGGCTTATCCAGACAACTATAACATCTCATATTACTGAAAACAAAAGCAGCAGACTATGTTAAATTAAGCAAGAGTTTCAGGTGCTTTTATTGCAGTACTCTAAAAAAACAGCTTAAATGTCCAAATTAGACTACAGTGAATGGTATGTTAGACAATAGCCATTTCTCATAACTGAGATACACAAACCTCCTCATGTTATTAAAACTTGTTGTCAGGTCATTTTAGAGAAGGCTGTGACCAGAAACCCTAAATGTGTTACTTGACAGAGAAGAGCATGGCAGTGAAAATTACTATCTTGATTCAGCAGCCGAAAACTGCAGCAGAGGAACACTTAGGAACAAATAATATTGCTTAGGTCATGAAGTTAGAACAACAGAAGCAGCAAAGGAAACATAATATATACTTTTAAATAAGCCAGGGAGCATTTCTATTCTATCCTTCCCATTCCTTTTTTTCACAGCCTCCATTATAATCACACACTGTCCAAACCTGATTACTTTGGAAGTCTAACACTACTGTTAAAGCAAGTGAACCTCAGCTGAACAACTAGGAGGCAGGAATGCAATATCATGAAAGACAAGCTAAAAAAATGAATGTGTTGGAAAAAGTGCAGAATTGGAATTGAGTGGTGCAACAATGAACAAAATAGAAAGTCTCATTAAGGCAAACCAGAAGATGAAAAGGTAGAGAAGAAAAGTGGTTTAAAGCTTTGGCTAATGCAAGTAAAACAGTTATGGAAAGCAAGGACTTTAAAGTGCTGACACAGAAAGAGGGAGAGAATCACTAATCAAACTTTGAAGGACAAGAAGAGTGAATGAAAATATCTAGATTGTGCATCTTTTTGGTCTAGGCATTTTCTGATGGCAAGATTACCAGAAGAAATGTCTTTCAGCAATATTTGGAAACTACTGGGGCAGTCTATATGTAACACACTAGCAACTTAAGAATGAATGAGCTCTTTTTCTATAAAAAGGCATTTTAAAATGACAATGTAACAAATTCTGATCTTTAGGGAATTAAGCTGTTGAAGAGCACTGTAACATAAAGGTAATTCCTGTAAGAGAAAAGGCAATTCTCATTCAGGTTAGCAAAGGAAAGACATGGAAAGAGTAGAATACCAAGAGTGAGAAGGACAAGCCAGGGTTTAGGTGAATGTCCAGAAACCAGATGCAATGCCTATGTAGTAGCCATATCCATATGCTAAATGAGTTGAACCAGTAAAAGACCTAAAACCTTCAAAGATAAACCATATTGTGTAGCTACCTCAAGCGAATTCTAAATCCCTAGCTGGGCACCTAGCAATCCTGTATAAGACAAGAGAAACAGGAATTCTCCAAAAGTTAAGGATACAAGAAAACCACTGAGCAGGAAACTCCCTGAAGCTAGTCAACATCCAGTGTAAGGAAACACAGGATTGCATATGAGCTTCTTCACTCTCCAGAGGTTTCATATTCAGCCAAATACTCCTTTCCCTGGTTGGAGGCAAAAACTTCCAGCAAGGTTTCTAACAAGGAAAAAGCCTAGGAGAGCTCTTTGGGAAAAGCGATCATCATTCCTGTGCAATCTCAGCTGAGGCAGAACCATGATTCATTTTTTACAGCCTTTAACAAAGCAAAGCCAAGTGGTACTTTAAGCCAAACCCCAAAGGACTGCTTTAACTTCCGCCTACAGAAAGAAATTCCTTCTTGCTTATCTTTAAGTCCTGAATTTTATGTTCTTGCCCACGTGGTGACAGCTTTAAGAATAAATGCTGTGTCAAGAATGGAAATCAGCAAAAGCAGAACTTTGCCTGGCATTAGGGTATTTCTCTAGGAAGAGAAAGCCGAGAGACTGATAGAAGAGAACTCAATTCTCCCATATGCCCAGACAGGTGTTCTTAGTAGACACTGGGCTACCACAAAGGATTAAAATTGTAGTCAACAACTACTCCTGCTCAAAATTCGAGCAGAAAATGTTCAGCTGCTCTTTGTGAGGGTACAAATATAAATTTCTGTACAGCTAATCAGAGCAGTTCTGAAACCTTTTTGTTGCTCCAAGGTCAAGTGCAAAATTTGGTTTGTATGCACTAAATTCTCACCAGTGCAAAGCTAAGAGCCTCCAAGCTGCTTGTTAGAAAAGTTTCTGACACCCCCATCCTATCATTTCTGTGTCTTTTTTTCGGAAACAAGACTATCAGAGGCCAAAACTGAGACAAGGAAAATGTTAACAGTTAAGAAGGATGTACGATCCTGATTTGAAAATCTCTTTGGGAAGTCAGGGATGCCACTCTGCTTAGGTTATGGAGTCTAGCTTTTCAAGCAGAGGCCCTTAATGATATTACATAGCCTACAGCATTTTCTGGAACTGCAGACAGAATGTGGAGGCCCTCAGGGAATTTAGATGGTGCCAGGACCAGGCTGTTGCTGGGAGGGAACAGGCAAAAAATTTGGATCACAGTTCTGGACCTGAGCATATTAATCCCCCTTAGAATCTTGCTGCTCAGTTTGCTGGTTAAGTGAGGCTATTATTTCTTGTCCACTTCCTAAGGCTGTTTCGAGTCTAACTGCAGGACTGCAGGGCAATCAGATACTTCAGTAAGTTGCTATCGGCACCCCTGGGGACCCTCTGCCTCTCGTAAGTAGAAGTCCTGCAGGAGCTGCCAACACGCAGAGCTCTTCCTCAGACTTCCTATAACAGGCTGTTGCTTAGCCACAACGCAGCCCGGGAGGCTGTGTAACTCCAGATGTCAGTGTGCGGTTAATCCCTGTGCCGGCAAGGGGCCAGAGGAACAAATGTCCGTGTGTAATTACTGTTCTCTCATGACTAAACACCAGCCCGTGCTCTGTGCCCAGCTATACGAGAAATTCTTTACAGCTTGGAGTCCTCCCCGCTTCCTGCCTGATCGAGAGCTAGTTGATCTTGTGACAGTATTTTAATGACTGGTTTTTTGATGGAGAAGTGAAGCGTGCAGTTACTGTGCTAACATCACATTTTAAATGACAATTACTTGCAATCAGAGTATGCCCTATGAACCAGGGCAGTATGCCCAATATTCTTATTGTGGGAATATGTTTGCTCTTTCTCCTGCAGCTTTCACAGTTCCAACTAATATATTTCTTCAAGGGAAGAACAGGAGAGCCCTCCTGTGGCTAATTTAACACCTGTGATATCTCACAGATGCTATGGATGGTAGTAAAAAATATACCGAATGAAAGTTTTCTTTTATTCTTACCTCTGCTCTCACCCCCTTTAAATATGTTTGATTTAATGAACCTTAAATTTGTTTTCCAGCCAGTTGTATCTCAATTTTTTTTTTCCTTCCCCTGAAAACGAACAAGCCATTGCTCATACCATATCTGTGCTTCGTTTCCCAGTTTTGGCAATAGGAATGTAAATTATAGAGTAACCTTTTCTGAAATGTTTCTCTTGTGGGATGCAGGGCAGGAAAGCATATAGGGGATTTATTATGCACAATGACCTCATTCTTTCCAAGTTTCCTCACTCTCAGAAGACGTATTTGCTATTCACACACACAGTTCAAAACTGTGTAGTAGGCTACGCGTCTGCTGTGCATACGTACACACACAGAGCTTCTTACATTCCCCGAAGACAACAGGCAACAAACTGGTGTGAGTCTTCACATTATTTTTGCACTAGGGCTCTCTTCGGAGCTAAATGATGCAACAAGCATCTTAAGCAAACCCTAGTTTCTGTACATGCTTCTTAAAGGCACTGCAAAGATAAGACAGTCAGAACATCTGGGGTCCATTTTTAAGAAAAAAATGACTTGTGCCTTAAAAAAAAGCATACTTTTGGCATGAAATGGATAAGCTGGGAATCAAAAAAGGGAATTAACTGAGCTCTAATATATCCAATGCAGGGATAATTTAATCTAAGCCTTGTATGAGTCTTTCTTACATGTTTTCTTGATGCTGTATTTACCCCTTAAGAGGCATTCACTACAATGTAGGTAACATGACACAAATTAAATCACACCTCAAAGGAAAAAGTGCTCAAGCCTCTTAAAGCCATCTCTCTTCTGCTTTGTCTGAAACACACACATCGTATCCATCTTGTTTTCCTCCATATCTATAAAGCATTTATTTTGTTCCCTTCCTCACTATTCCTTTTTAAACCAGCTTGAGCAAATGCTGTGCTGCAGGGCAGATGCTGCTGGTCCAGTATGTGGGAGATATTGGATCTTGAGAAAGAGAGTGTCATTTGGTTACTATATTTGTCTTTTTCTGAACATGAATTATTTTTCACTTAACAAACATGTTGCAATTCAGAAAAGAAACTTGCCAAAATACCAATTAGCAATACAAGTTTTGGTGTTTCTAGCTGGCTGGTCAGTCAGAAATAACACTGCAGAAAATTTCATGAATGAAGGCTGAACAGTTTAAGACAACTCTGATCAAGGTACAATCTAATAGCAAGCAATAACACTCTAGGAGCACAACCCCATGGTTACATGTGTCTGACATACAGCTAACACAATTTTTACACTTAAGCAGAATGAACAAATAATGAAATAACCAATTTAGTGGCTCCATGTGCAGAAACTGTCTGAACCAGCTCAGATAAAGCATCATGAAAGCTTGACCAAACTGAGGTGATAAAACCGTATGAAAACGTAACCTGTGTTTTCAGAAGATAAGAATTTTCCCAAAATTATGAAGAAAGATTAAGGACACTAGACTGCCTTCTAAAGGGAGAACATAGGCAAATGGTGTTTAACAACATTGGATTTTAGGATTTGCCTAGAAGTAAAATAACAGACTTAGGTACCTATCCGCCAGTCCTAACCTTACATTCTTTTCTTCACAATAACCTGAATTTAATACCGTAAATAGAGACTGTTCTCAACTCAAATGAGATGATAACACACAAATAGAAAGCTTAATAAGTGTTTTGAACCTACTTAGGCTGAACTAGATCTCTGGACACAATTAATAACCTCGCTGGAAGAACTGACACTAGCCTGACCACATTCAGCCTGATCTTCATAATAAAGGAACATATGGACCAAACTGGTGCCTTCTAAAGTTGTGGCACTGCTCCATGAAGTGGACTGATAGAGCCTCCTAATGGTCTGTCTGTTAAATCAATGCTTGGGCTAGTAAACGGTTTTTCTTTTTGAAAAATAAATTATATTTGCTTCTTAGCTTTTCTAGACAAAGACTTATTCTTTTGCTGGATGCCAATGGCATTTGAAGACAGACTATCTCCACAATTTTTTATTCTATCTCTTCATCAGTTTGCTTGGGCAGAGGTGACAGGTTTAAAATTTGCAAGACGCAAGTCAAACCTCTTTGAGAAAGATCAGCAGTTCATCTGAATGCCTGGAGACCTAAGGGTTGAGCTATTTCAGTTATCTGCCTTTAAAAAAAGAATGTAGAGAAATTCCTTCACCTTAAACAACCAACCTGCTCAATAGGCAGAAAGTTGCCATTTAACTCAGGTACTGCACTATGACATTCTTTTAATGTGTTTTATTTGTGGTTTTTTTTCTATGACAGGCTTTTTCCACAGTGAAGAGCCAGACTTATTTATAAACATTGCATTCTTTTTCTGGTCTCTGGTTAGGTGACATGTACAAGATCTCATTGTGTTCTGTCTACAGGAGTCGAGTGTAGTCTCATATGTGTATATATATATACACATATATTGTATATTTAGGAATGTGTGAATAATTTGCCTTAGAAAAATACAAACAGTTATTTTAATAGGCTATTGCTAAGTGTAGACCTATATTCAAAATGAGACATAAGGGAATGTCTGTATTTTGTTTGCTGAACAAATGCTTGAAGTTTTAGAGCCATGAAGTCTAGAACTGCAAAAAGTTAGACTGAAACTGTTCTTTGAGGTAAAATAGAATTAATCTCAGAGACACAGGACTAGAAGGAATTTCCCACTGGTTTATAGGGATCCCTGTTAGAAATGGAGAGTTATTTTGCTTCCTCAGTTTACAAGATCAAGACATGAAAATTGAGGAAACTTCTGTTTAATGCATATTACATCGCAGAGTATATATTACAAAAGGTTTGCTATTCAGATATTTTGAAACATGAATAGATCTTGCCAGTTGCATACAAAATCCATACCTCTCCACTTTAATTCATCCATTTAATCTTTAAAAATCAATTTAACTTTGATGTTTTTATTATTTTGCTGTTATTTCAGTAATTCAGATCTTCAAAGGTAAGAACACATTAGCCATTCAAAGCCAAAAATCAAATAAAGCTACACTCCCTGTTCTCTAATCAGAGCTTTCATCTGCACATTTATGATTTCAGGAAGAAGCCAAATTAGTCCTAATTGCCTCTAATTTAACTTGGCCACTCAAATAGGATATGAGATCACATTTCATCATACTGTAGATATTTTAATTGCTAGTGTACACAGACTGGAGACCTAACTGTTCACTGAAAAAAGCCTATCTTATCACATAGGAGTTCAGCCATGTAGAAGTAGACCTGACCTCATTTTCTTTTGAAACTACAGTCTTGAGACAGAATATGTTCTCTCTTTGATGGGCTTTTGAGGTTTCAGTCTGACTTAAGACTGTACGCTTGATATAATTCTTTGAGGGTTTTTAAAGACTCAAGTGCTATGAAATGACTTCAGTTTTATTCAGCTTTATATGAGAAGACCTTTTGCTTAAAGACTGGAAGAAAAGGCAGTTGCTGAGAGATGAGGCCCCTCGGAGCAGCCCAGGCTGACAGATGTTCCTGGTTGGAGGGAGGCTGCGGCCCCTGCAGTCTGCACAGCAGCAGCTGTTCAGGTCTGGCTGCAAGACACAGTCATGCCTTCAGCTCCCACTTCAGTAGCTGCTGCAATTTTGTAGGAAAACTTGGAGATACTTGAGGAACTTGGAAATACAGTCAAAGGGCAGAAGCAAGGGTGTTCGCATCAATGTGCTGGATCAGCATGAATCAGAAATTCTCTAATTTAGCTTAGCACATGTTAATTTTGGTTTTCTACTCCAAGTGCAATACCTAATTATCACTTTATCATTCTTTTCCTCTTGCTTAATTATCTACCAGCTTATATCTGCTGATAGTATCTTTCATTTGAAGTGAGATGATCAAAAGTAGTTAAACACATTTGAAGAATAATCTTTCAGAATGTTTAAAGCTTTTTTGCTCAGTGATGTTGGTACTCCACAGAGAGCCTGCAAAGGCAGTGGCAAATCAGGAATGTTCCTGACTGCAAACTAGAGAGGGAGCAAATGTTACACATTCATTTTAAAGCAGAATAGCTGGGCATGATAGGTTTTGTAATCAGAAACTCTTGAACTGGCAGCTTATTTCTAAAAGTTATGTGTAACTGGAGAATGTGAATGCCATGCAACCTCTGTACTTAATAAATGCTAAAAATTGAGTGTTTTTATTACTGGAAATTATTGGAAAATGTGCAGACCAAGCATTATTCACATCAGTTATTTGGCAAGTAAATTTGGATAATGGAAGCTTTGAGAAGCAAAGGAGTCACAGTTCTTGGTTATTGGCTATAAGTTATTTTCCTCCTCTATACAGAGGAGCTCAGGCAATTCTACTGGCATTTGTTAAGGAGGTTGTTTTCAGCAACATGACATCACAGTTTAGAGCCCTGCACTGTGGAAACCTAATTCTCTGCTACTTTTGGAGGAGTGTCTCTAAATCAATACTATCTCTACTGAGCAGATAAACTGCTTTGGGACTGAGAAAGGGAGCAGCTCACACAAGCATAAGAAGAATATTCTTTTCCATCACCTGGATTGATGATTAAGTCACCTCCACAGCAAGATGGAAACCTGAGCACATGGGAATGCCAGGTAGTTTTCTTTAAATAAATTAAGGAAATTTCTTGCTTCCCTACAGAGCAGAGAAATCATCTGGAGAAAGACAACTTTTACTTATTTTTTTTTGCAGGGAGTGGAGAGAGAAAGTGGCAAAAACTGCAAAATAATGTCTTCAAAAGTACTTCTTAGATGAGATTGAACATGGCAACATTTCCCACCGGAGGCCTTTTTGCCCCGTGGTTCTCCAAGCATGAAGACAGTTCCATCTCAGGGCTGGGTCTCAAAGTTCAGTAAAGCGTGTGGCACCAGCAGTAACTATGTTCGGATAGGTATAAGTACAGCATTATAGAACTGTGGTCTCCCACCTTCATCTATGCTGTCTCAACTTTGATTTTGAATGTCAGCGTTCTAGGACAGAGCAAAACAGCCCTGAGTTTGCGCTAGGAGTAATAAATAAGACAATCCAGCATTGTAAAAGCCATTCTTTCAGATAACCGTGAGAATAGGTCAGAGCCAAGGCTCACTGCCTCATCTGGCAGGCACTTCGATGAGCATCCTGGGAGAACGAGGCCACACAGCCGCTGTTCTGCAGCAGCCAAGTTAATTTGATGGGAGAACATTAGATAGGTATTTGTGAGAACTTTTGAGATACAAGGTAAAATATCACCACAGAGTTCAGCCACCAAGTTATAGACTAGCTGGACTAATATTTTCCAAGTATAGTCCATCACAGTATTTTTTAAAATATCGGTATTTGTATATAATATTTTGATCCCTTACTCGTGTCCACAAGGAGTTAACTTGTTGTAGCTTTGCCAGCAGAAGAGATTTTCAAACTTAGGGACAGCAACAATAGCAAGGATAGGGAAAGGAAAATTCTTAAAGGAAGACTATTAAAATTCATAGGGAAATAGATAAAAGTGTTCAGTATTATGGCCTTGAATGGGCAGAATTGGAGCTTTAGTTGTGGAGTGATAACTCTGGGATGAAGTTAAGACAGCTTAGCCAACTTAGCTTTTTTGATGATCACATCTGTCAGTGAGTATATCACAAGAGGAAGATGTGTCCAGGATAGAGGGCAACTAGTGGGCGAATGGATTCTCCCTCCCCCAGCATTCAAGTGAATAGCCAGGTGCAAGTTTCCACTTGGAGGATTCTTGGCTTTCAAAAAAAAGGAGATCTCAGGATGATTAACTAATAGTTTCCCTGGAGAACTGAATGCTGGGGAAAAGCATTGAATGCTGAGAGAAATAGCAATCATAAGGCTTATGGCTCAGCCTCCTCCATTTGGAGCCTACTGGGTTGCAAACGGGAAGCAAAAGTGGTTGTCAGAAACTTTGTAACTACTGCTTCTCATCTTATTGAATAACCCAAAAATATTTGGTGACACTAAGATCTGCTAGCACTAAGGACAAGCTAAGCATCTTAGCTTTCCAGATTTTAAAAAAATTTGGACTCTTGTTTTAAAAATAAATATACTTAGGAGAGTTTGGATCTTTCTTTATAGTTAAGGAAGAAATATGATCTTCTGATTCTATTTTTTCCTGAGAATGCTGGGCGCTTTGGAAGCAGAAAATCTTCTTGCCGAGTCATTCAGAAAAGTAGCTTTGCATTGGATTTAATCCCAAGGTCACCAGATACCTCATAACCAAGAGGAGTTAAGATTCAGCATTTCTACTAACAAAATAAAACATAAGTTTACCTTGTTATATAATCTCCATTGCATGTATTAACCTTTTAAATGTATTAAACACAGTTTAGATACTGCTCTGTATCACGTTTTTCATGGGTTTTGCTGTTTTGTGCCACCATCACTGCTGTGTTGCAGAGGATTTTGTTGTAAGTGTTGTTGCCTTGGTTTTATTTGGGTTTGGAAAAAGAACCATGTGACTGTTACAGGATTTCTGCTCAGTAAGAAGGCCAATGGGAAAATGTCTTCTTGTAATCTGTGAAGAGGGATGGGAGCAGAGCTATCTAATGTATGAACTTCTGTCAGATATGCAAATTGGTAAGCTTGGAATAACATAACCTAGCAGCTTTTGAAGTACAGGAATTGTGCATTTCTATCTGCAGACCCCCGTTGGCTTGATGGGTGATATTCAGAAAGTTTCGACATACTAGCAATAGAAAGGTGTGGAAGGGTTTCTAACTAAGGCAGGTTTGCCTGAACCAAAGACCATGGGCCTCGGCAGAGTTTGAAGGTCAGGAAACGAATGTGAAGGAGAAACAGAAAGCGAAGGAGAAAAACAAGATAAGAAGGAACTAAAACTGCTGAAGCATCATGACCGCATCTTTTAGGCTACCAATCAAGAACTGATTTAGAGCGCATGAACAGCTCATGAATGATGGCTTGTACCAATTAGATTTATAATATATTGTTGCTTGTCATGTGAATGGAGTAGTAAAACATATATAAGCTTGAGATTGCGTTACAATAAATGGCTTCTGCTTCATTCATATTGGATCGTGTTAGTGGAGTCCTTTTACTTCTCCACAAAAGGTTTAGGATCTTTGCCTAGAGCGTTGGCCTCACGTGTCTTTCAGGAGTCACTTATGCAGCCGTGCCTAAGTCTGACACACCCAGGAGCTGAAATGTTTCCCGTGGTCAAATCAACATACAGTACCTGTGCCAAGAAGCAGTGTGACTGCACATGGCCAACAACCAGTGCAGCAGGCAGTGTGTTTGTCATAAGGACAGTAAATCACACTCCTCCTGACAGGAGTGCCTTAGTTAAGCCGTGGCAACTATGCAATTCTAAGTCCTCTTATCTTAAAAGATGATGGGGAAATTGTAGCTGTTTGGTGGTGTAAAGCTGTGTATGTTCATGCCCCAGCTGAGCTGTGGAACTAAAATGACAGTACCTATATTCCATTATAACCATTGTATTAATCAAGATAATTCATACCTTCCATGACTGTTCGGCAATAGAGTGGAAAATACTAATTAAAGAATTGCATGAAATGTAAGGATGAACTCTACCGTGGTTCAGGTTTAAAGAGGAGTGATAGAAGTATAAAACAATCTTTCAAATAAGCCCAATGTATAATAAAAGTAAATGAAATAGCAGGTACCTTCTGTTCCAGGCGTGTTCTCTTGTTACAGAGCAGAGATTGGAAGAAAAAAGCATTTTAAAAAATTTCAGAAAAAGAGACCGAAAGTTCCAGGTTAAGATTCTCAGGTCCAACCTGTTATTTGCATGGATGTTTCCTGAGCAGAACACATCAAAATCACGCATATGGTTACATACTTGCTGGTCTCATGTCTTTATCCTTCAAAAGAATCAATTTCTTAAATTGGATCCTAGAAGAAATTGCCCTATATAACTGCTATGATTTTTGTTTTCTGCCTTGGACATGTATAACAAAACTGATTTTAGTGTCTTGCAATTACTTTCCCAAAACAAGAATGCATGATAGAAGTATTATTTGATTTTTTAAAATATGTAAACCTTACTTGGTGATTAAATATCTCATTACAGGATCTGAATGCTTCCATATTCCCTAGGAACTACACATGGAACTTTTTATACAGTGTTTTATTCATTTGCATTCTGAATGGCTTGATTTTTGTTTCTTTGCAGATTTTTATTAATTGTTGCATCACTTACAATCACACTTAGGGGAACTCAGACAGCGAACAGTAAAGACCTCAAACTGGTGCTTCAAGCTGACAGCTTCTGAAATTGCAAGAGCTGTGAAATGAAAGTAAATTGAGCTGGAGCCAGTGAGCTCTGAAGTTTAGATCAAGTGAAGGTTTTGACTATATAGTTTAAAATGTGCTTAAAAGGGCCACTTCAACGTATTTAAAAAACCCCATTATTTCCTTGTGCTTCTAGAAAGTGTTCCCTTACAAATTTTTTTAGGAGAGACAAGGGCCTAGACTGAAGAGACAGAGAATCTTGCAAGAGATGTTGTAAGAATCCAGAAGTCAGGAGTTCAAAGGAATGCAAATTTAAGAGCATTTTTACAACAGGCTGGAGAGATGGTGAAGTCATGGGGGAGAAGTGGAGCTAAGCTTTGTGTGTGTCAGGAAAATGACCCCAGACCTGACCAGAATTATTATAAAAATTAAAAAAAAAGGAAGGTAGAAACATGAATGATTCTGATAGAAAAGCTAAACCACAGTGGTTTACCACACATAGCGAAGAGAAGTTCAGAGTGGTAACCCTTCAGGTAATTCCTACTTGAGTGTCAATCCTTAAGTGACTCAGTTATTTGTTTTTTTAATCCCTAGTTCCTCTGCACCCCTTCTTTCAAAAGGCTTAGGTGGGGTTCTGCTGTTCTCTGAGAAATAGCTGATGAGTAGTGTTAGATAGTGGGAATTTGTAGCAGAAATATCGACTGCTATGGGGCATTTTTTCATTATTTTGTTCCTCTCACCACCAAACCAATAAATAGTGAATTTTTTAAAGTGTTAAAAACAACAGAACTGAGAGACTACCGTGCCTATGAGACTACAAGGAGCCATAAGGAGCAGTGCTGTAAAAAGAATGGCTTCACATTGTTGTAAAAGAGCACAATTAACCTAACTGTACAGCGTTTTATATGACAGTAGAGCCACCACCTTATGACACTGATGCAATTCTAGAAAGTTTTATCTACTTTCAGTTGTGATCCATAAAAAGTCTGTGCTATTTCTCAAGCAATAAATGAAGGTAATTGGAAAATAGTCACATAACTTAATTATCACCCAAGCGCAATTGTAAGGGGATTTTCAAATCTATGTAAATCCCATCACACCTAACAATTCAGGGAAATGAATTTCATAGGCCAGCCTGAAGCTGTGATAGAGAAAGGAATTAAAAGTTGGAAATAAAACCCATGTGTGCAGCACAGCTATGGAACATTTTTATGCCAGCTGCTGTTCACAGAGAAATAATTTGCTGAAACATTCGGCTGTAACAGACCAAGCTCTTAAACCCTGCTTGTAGAGAAGCACTGCTTGTTACTCTGATTTTTTTTAAAGTGAAACAATGCTGCATCTGCACTAAGCATGTCCGAGTATGTTTTTCCAAATTTTCAAAATATTGGAAAATAAAGTCTTGATGTTACTGTATGTGTTCCCAATTGGAGTCAAAATTGAGTAGATGCTGTAGGTACAAGTGCCACTTCACATCAAGATGTTTGTTTTCTTTTATGCAGATGAGTTGAACTTTGTTCCTTAAAATAAACCTTACTTTATTTTTAAACATTCTTGCTAGACTTCAGAATTAAAAACAAAAAGGAATTGTTCTCGATATTCTTCTCAGCTGAATCGATTTGTGCTACCTTTTTTAATGTGTATGCTCTGCTTTAAAGCTTTTCAGCATATTGAGCAACAACAGTCTGAATATAACCAGTAATAATACCATGCAGCACTGTTTTATTTACATTTGCTCCCTGAGACAAGACTGTTGTATGGCAAAGTCAACATTCCTTCACTCTAGTGTGTCACAGTTGCAATATATGGCATCTCTCTAAGCATGGTATTAATGCCATTCAACAGTTTTAATATTTTCCTTTTTTGACCTGAATGGATAGCCCAATTTTGAGGGTCTTGGGTCCATGAGAAAGAAAAACTGAATAAAGGGGGACTTTTTGATGCAATGTTGCTTATTTACAAATGCCATTTTTTACCCTTCTGTGTTCGGGGCAACAAAAAGCAGCAGCAGTTTGTTCAGATTCCTAGGCAGAAGATGACACAGAGACAGAAAGGAGGCTTTGAACTGCTTTATGAGTCCTCTTGAAGCTCAGTTTTTGACCACCCCACAGCTCTCCCCTCCTTGTCTGGAAATCTCATTACCACTGCAACTTTCACTTACCGGCAGTGGCTTCACCTTTAACTTAATGCATCGTTGCTTTGATCAGTTACATGTGTTTTAGATGAGGTTTCAGAAGGGCGAAGGTGACCTTTAAAAAGTTGACATCGTGCTCAAATAAGGAAAATAGAGGAGAATGAGCTCTGGCAGGTTAAATGCAAAAACACAGCAAGGCAGGCCAAAGAGTTTAAAGAACAAGTTACAAAAGTTATAAAAGAAGTAATAGTAAAACCTTTTACAAAGCCATCAAAAGCCAAACTCCGGGTAGAAAGACTATGCAATACTAAATGGTCATGGCACAAAAGAAGCATTCATAGAAGATAAGACCAGAGCACATAAATTAAATGAATTTTTATGTGTAATGAATGTAGAGGAGTTCAGAAAATTCTCTGACTAGAAATGTGCTTCCCCCCATCACACAAACATGCTTTATTTTTTAATAAATGATACCTCGTTGGTTCTACATTCAACTGAAGTTCAGAAAATATTGTGAAACAAGTTCATCAGGACCAGAGGATATTTATCCAAGACCTAAGAAGGAACCGAAGCATGAAATAGCTTAAATAGCAAGTGCAGTGCATCTTGCTAAAAAATGCCTTTCATCCCTTTGTGTTTTATAACACTTGCAATCTTGTGACTACTTCTACTTCTCAGCAAATAACCTAAAAGATTCATGCCTGTACACAAAAACAACATAGCCTGTTGTCACTATAAAGAGATCATATTTTTTGATCTATAGTAGCCGTAAATAGAAATTACTGGTTTTTTTTTCCTGTGACCCTCAGAAAAATTTTATTTGAATTGCATCTTAAAGCCCTAACTATTTACCTCTCTATGGCCAGATCTCCCTGCCTGTCAAATGAGGTATCTGTAGTGCTTGCAATTTGGCCTCAGATACACTTACATTTGGTCTTTATTGTTCCTTATTATTTGTGTGGCTCTAAAAGCACATCAGGCACTCTGCAGACAAACATGAAAAAGTGTCTGATGCTTCTTTACAGCCTTCCCATGCTCGAGGTAATTGGGCTATTATGTTTCAATAGCATTTCATGCTCAGGTTACACTACTACAATCAAATTAGTACCCTGAATGAGAAACACAGGAGCACAATACTGCTCATGCCTTGATAGCACCACGAGCAACTGACAGTAATTGGTGCACCTTTCCATCAGTCTTTTCAAATGAAGCATCTGTAGGTATATTTACATATACTGAGATACACTATCACTGCAGCTGACATAACTTTCCTGGCTCCAATACAGCCGTTTGTGCCATCTGACTAACCAGCCAGAGTGACTAGTCAAACTAATGTAGAAGACACTAATGTACTCTTATCACTCTGCAAATACATTACAGTTCATGGTGACTATTTACCAAAATAAGTCTCTGTCTCCATCAAAAAATAAAGTGGTTATTTTATATCTCATTTCGTGGCTCCAACATCCAGAATAAAATCAAACCAACAATTTGTTTTGGCTGTTCCTCTTTACAGGCATTGTAATATTTGGGTGCCACTAAATAAGGATAGGATTGATGAAGTTATCTGTTTAATTTGTGTGTTGTAAGTACCTGTTATAAAGCTGAGGTGCAGTTGTGAAGAAAACGCTCTCAGCCTTCAAAAATGGTAATGTCTTTCAGGAAAGAATCACTGGTTAAGCACTTTCCTGACAAAACTGATTTTACTCTCGTGCATAAATAATTCTTTCCTTTTCCTCCGTGAGAAAACAAATATGAATGGAATTGACGCTAGAGTACTTCTCTGTTACAGATGACACTGTGAATTGTGGCTACATAGTTGTAGTTAAGCATCACAAGAATCATTACCTCAGATGGCAAATCCCAAGGACCTAGTCCCAGTTTGAAACTCTGCGATGGGAGGGCAGCCTAGAAGGGCTTTCCTGCAGGTATGCATGTTGTTTGCTCACTGGTTAGAGAAAACAATTCATTTTCCACAGGAGGCAAACCTTTCCAAAACCCCGCTTTGGTCAATGCCCAGGTCATTTTGCAAAACTGAGTATTCAGGAGGCTACGGAGTTGTATAACACACTCAGAGGAGCTGATGTCCTTGCAGATGCTAAACCGTGCAGTGCTGCCCTGCTTTCCACATTGAAGCTCTCCAGATCAGTTCTGCTAGTTTTCAGATCTCACTGTCATCACCCACAAGCCTTGTCATGATCACTGAAGAGTAGTAGTCTAGAATTTGGAGTAAATGGAAAAAGAAATTCCAAAGAGCCTTGTCTCTACCTGGCTCTTTTGTGCTGAGCCATGTTCATTAGTTACAGCCAGTGTTCACCACCTACAAAGCAGTCACAAAACAGAGCAATATCCAACTCTAAAAAACAGTGCCGTAAGTCAGAAACCCTTCCCTGAGCATACAGAAACCTGCTTTCTAAAACCAAGGAAGCTGTTTTTGGGGCATTTCCTACAGACCAGTGTAGGGTTTCTAGAAGAAAATGGA
>VZRE01000596.1:0-13653 GCA_013396775.1 Cephalopterus ornatus
CACTAAAGAGTTAACAGAGGAATACTTTTCCCAGATACAGTTTTGTGAAAACCTGCTCCTCTGAGGCGGGGATTTTTTGGGTGGGGGAGCTGGTGGTGCTTTTCTGATTTTTCAGCTGGGCAAGGGAAACACATGCAAATTTTGCAGGGAAATTATCATCATTTCTTCTAAAGAAAGGCAAGTGTATGTTTTACCCGGACTGGTAAATCTTTCTGGCAATTTTGCAAGGCACTTGAATTTTTTTTTCCCCCCTCACACACACACACACACACACACAATTACAGTATCACATGTAACTGGGAACAAAGACTACAGGGAACAGAGCTTAATGGACTGTGATTACTGTTCTGGAACAGATTGAGTCTCTTTATAGCCTATGAGAAGATGATGTGAACTGAATTCAAACAAAGAACTGATAATGGATTTTACTGAAAGCTACACAGTTAAAAAAGACACTCTCATAATTCATGGCCAGGGAAGGTACCTCAAAGCAAAAAGGTATTTTAAAAAAATAAGAGATGGATTATATGTAAAACAACAGATTTAAATGTTATATCTTTATATAGAACTCTACTTCCAAGAAAGAAAATTCAATAATATTATTTACTTTTATTTTAAATATTTTCATTCATAATGCTATGTTTTGGCTTTTTTATGCTAATACAGTAACTGGCCTCTTCTTGTTTTTCAGGCAGTTCTGTTCATGTTTCTATCTAACATAAGCTTCTGCTATTACCAAATCAAATCAAGTCAAATCAAGTGTACTTAAACCAATGCTTTAAAAATAAAGCATATTTCTTGGCAGCCATTCTGTTTCCCTATACTTCTTACTCCAAATCAACAATCCAGACAATTTTTTCTTCTCCCATCCATAAGGTGAGGGAAGAGGTGACTTTTCAGCTATCCATAATGATTCTTCTTGACTTGCTCGCAGCATGGGGGAGGGAAGTACCTCATCCCTGCATAAATACCTCCCTTTGTGACTACAGACGTCATTTCTGATGTGCTGTCCTAGGTGGCTGTTTTCTTTAATCTGATATCTCTCCAAGCAGTGGAGGCTGCCTGTTTCTGAGTAAACAGCTTATGAAATTTAGTCAGTAGATGAGAAAATCAATTTAAAATATATTTACTATAGTGTTATCTGCTTCAAATTTTACCTTTTCAAATTCTACCTTCTACACGAGAAGGAAAACCCTGTTTGTAAATCAGAATAGGTCTTATTAAATTTCTTATGAAATGAGACTGAAGGATTAAAACAATGCATAGAAGTTGCTGTGTTGTTAGCAGTAAATCTGATGAGTTAACCCATAAAAATCACCAGACATCTCACTTTCTGATTTGCGAGACACATTTTTAAATACCATTTCAATAATGTCTGTCATAAGAACTGGTCCAGTATTAATGCTGGGCCCTAAATCTACACCCAGATAGATGAATCTTCATGATCTTTTTTCACTTTATTAAGGACGATTATTTCTGCATATGAACAATCACTTCTGTACCTCTAATTACATTGCACAAATATTTTAAAATTTAAATACTCTCAAGTTCATAATAAGCAAGCTCTAGCTGAAGTTTTTCTAATAGGTAATTTTCTTCTAACTTCGAATCCTCCCACCAGACACCCACATTGTCCTCATCTTTTTGTACTGCTTGTGCTACAGACATCTCCACTAGAAAAGACTCAAACAATTACCTAATGGTGCAGAACTAGCATGACAGCGCTTGCTGCTGTGCACCCCATTTCAATGAGGATGTGTTTGTATGACTCAGAATGAATCAGACTGAGGACAGAGAACTGCAGTCCCAGAAATAATAAACAGCGGCATACAATTTGGAAGGAAGATCCTATGCTGCTTAATCATCACTGCCCCACAGATAATTCCATCGCATATAATATCGCATGCCTAAATAGGACACCCATGTGGATGTATGATCACCTTATAATGAGCTGCACAAATATTAGTCAAGGTCCTTTCTTGAAAATACCAAGCCCTAATCAATCATAAACAGATATTGATATAATGCTACATGCATCAGCAAAAGACATCGAGACATTAAGAAGCCCATTGCCATACCCACACTTCTGTCCCCACAAGCCAGTCTAGTGCCTAGGGTGCACATCGCTCAGAAGGCACAAAACACCATCTTCCAAGCATCCAACAGAAAGGGTAGGCATGATGGGTTGTGAACTCAAGATCCTCCAAAGTGGAGAATGCTTGTCCATACGACCCTTTCACATAGTCAAACTCAAAGCTAACAGAATGCTGACTGGTTTTATAGGATCAGCTGAGCTGACTGGTTTTAGAGGATCAACTGACTAACACAAGTCCTCCAAAAGAACAGGAAGATTGTTAATTATTTAATAAAGCCCAGCTGTCAGGTCTCCACAGCAAAACCACACACACATTATTAGTCTCCTAATAGCTTCTGTCCTTAGCCATGTGTGTGTAGTTGGGGAGATGGGGAAAGCAGACCTCCACCACTGCAATGATCTCACATGAATCTTTTCTGTGGAAGTACAGAACTCACAGACAGTGTTACACCAGAACTTGGACTCCAACCAATCATCACAGCTGTGTAAGGTTCAATACACTCCCCAGACTGGATCAGATTTGTTTTCTAGAGTGGTATGTCAAAGATATATGCACTGAAGGTATGTCTTACCCCAGCCAAAGCTTCTACTGACTCCTCCAGCTGATGAGTGCTGCTGTCTTACTCATCATTACATATTGGTCAGAACACCAATACCACCTCTTAAGCACAGGCCTGTGGCAGCTCCGTTTAACCATAGAAAATCATACTCTCTTTCTCCAAAAAACAAAAAGGAACAAATCCTTTATTAAAATGCTATCAACATACAGTACATTTGGTAGAAACGAAAATTAAAAGCTCTGTTAAATTATACAAAAACTCACCAAAATTACTGCGTTTCCATATCATGTTTCTTTTTACCCTACTCCCTAATCCTCCATTATTTACTTTCTTGTTTGGTTTGTCTAGCTTCTTGCATAAATTGATGCTTCTAAGATCAATGGCTATTTAGTTTACTTCCTCCTACATTTAAGTAGAGGTTTCTTTTTATTCCATTATTTGCATAATGACTCTTATTTTTATGTCTTTTTAGAAAAAAATAATTTTTGTAGATCAAATTTTAACAATCCACTGTGAAGAGAAATTAGTGTCAGTAAAGTCACCAAGTCCAATTCCTTCTCTTTTAGGAAGAAGTCCAATATTCAAAATCATTGCACACAATCAAAAATCCTTGAGATGTCCTGTACTGCACCATCTTATGGTCAACTGCATTTGTTTAAAAGACCTTAAAGTACTGCAGTACTCCCTAACTTTTCAAAAGACGATTGCAATCCCTGAGGCAGTGTCTCAGGGGTGTCACAGCCGCACAGTTTTCCTGAAAAACCACATTTATTTGTGTTTTCAATTCATTACCTTTGATCATGAACAAAATGACAATGTCCTAAATCCCTGAGGCTGGAATCTCAGGAAGGGCTTCCCTGAAGGATTTCAGCTTTCTCTACAGGACAAAAAGAAGCCATGAACGTGTTTCTTTGCCAATTTTACTCCAACATTTATTTAACGTCAACAATCAAAATGTCAGCACTTTCTTACTTTCAAAGGCAGAAACGCCGAATGTACAGGGTAAATTATCTCAGCAGTCAGTGACTATGCCTGCTTTTGTTTTATAATCTCTTCAGCAGCTTTCTCTTCCGTCAGGGCTGACTGCCTACTGGTTTTGGTCTCCTATCTAGCTACTGTTCTGCACTTCTTTACAAGATAAGAGAAAAGAGCTCTAGGACCTTCCCAGATAGATTGATAATGTCTCAGAGGACCCATGTGTTACATCACCAATCTCCAAGACATTCTCTTCCTATGGAAAATGGAAGAAAGACGCAGGAACTGTAGTCAGTATATAGGTATCTTAACTTCATTTGTTCTTTTTTGGTCTTTCATCTTTCTGTCAGGCAATCTCTGGAATATCTAAGTGGCAGCTTTAGAGAGTGACTTAGGGAGTGCAGACATGATACGGCCTTTTCTTCTGCAGACCTCATCTGAGAGCACCCCACAGCCTGCACAGCATTAGCCTGCTTTCAGGGAGGCTTTCAGAAGCCCACCTAGGGAGAGAAATATTAATGGCTGGGAGGAAATGCAGACCTGGACTGGCAGGGGGTTAATCCACTGAACTGTCTGAACACACTTTGGTGTTCAAAACTGAACTACTATTCGTAGTCTGGTTCCTGCATCCCCTTTGATTGGCCTTGAGGACAATGCTGAAATTGCCCCGAGAAAAGAGACGCGACAGACACAGGGAAAAAAAAAATCTTTATCGGTATGCTGTTCAATTAAAAGGAACCAATCAATTTCAATCTAAATAATCCCAATTGTAGGATATTGAAGTGACTAAAGGCACAAATGAACCCTAGAATTCTATGATCCACATAATCCAGTCAAATTAACACTTCTGTGTGTCCAGGCCCTGAATTTCACAATAACTAATGCCAAGAGAAGAAGGTTTGTATTTATTCTGTGCTAAATAGAAGATAGGCTTCATGACTGAAGGGGAATATTATCATGAGAGCTTTTGCTTAGAGCAATTCACCAAGCTTCCCCAATGGCATTTCAGTTTAGCTCACAACTTTGGTTTGAATCTTAGAAAGATATCCAAGTAACTAGAAAAAATGGAAATTCTATCTAATATGTCAAGCAGTTAAGCCATTAAAAAGAGCTGGAGAGATGTAAAACTTAGAAACTACTTTCTGGGTTGAAATTTCTGATGAAATACTGTATTGGGTTTGTGTGGCCAGATTCTGGTTGTGGCCACTACAGGAGTGGCTTCTGTGAGAAGCTGCTAGAAGCTTCCCCCATGTCCAACAGAGCAAATGCCAGCTGGCTCTGGGACAAACCTGCTGGCTGGCCAAGGCTGAGACAATCAGAGATGATAGTAACACCTCAGTGATAACATTTTTAAAAAGGAGAAAAAGTTATTGCATAGATGTAATTTTGCCCAGAGAAGAGAGGAGTGAGAACATGTGAGAGGAATAGCAGACATCAAGGTCAGTGGAGAAGGAGGGAGAGGAGGTGCTCCAGGTGGCAGAGCTGCAGCTCAAGGTGCAGACCATGGTGAGGCAGCTGTGCCCCTGCAGCCCATGGAGGACCACGGGGATGCAGAAATCCACTGGCAGCCCATGAAAGAGACTCACGCCAGAGCAAGTGGATGCCCAAAAGAAGGCTGTGAAACTGTGGGAAGCTGGTGCTGGAGCAGACTCCTGGCAGGGAGGACACATGGAGACAGAAGAAAAAGACACATGGACACACGGAGAGAGAAGTCCATGCTAGAGCAGGTTTCCTGGTAGGACTTGTGTCCCTCTGGGGGACGCACATTGGAGCAGGCTGTTTTTGAAGGACTGCACCCCATGGAAAGGGACCAGTGTTAGAGCAGATCACAGAGAACTGTAGCTCATGAGAGGAACCCCACACTGGAGTAGGGGAACGAGTCTTCTTGCTGAGCAGTGGCAGAAACAACTTCTGACCATAACCACCATTCCCTGTTTCCCTGTTTCCCTGTGCCACTGGTGGGGGAGGAGGTAGAGCCCAGGAAGGAGGGAGAGTTGGGGGAAAGTGCTTTTAAGATTTGGTTTACTTCTTATTATCCAGATCTGATATTGATTAGTAATAAATTGAGTTAATTTCCCCAATTCAAATCTGTTTTGCCCATGGCAGTACTCACTGAGTGATCTCTTCCAGTCCTTATCTCAAACTTTTTCATATTTTCTCTGCTTTGTCCAGATGAGAAGGGGAGTGATAGAGCAGCTTTGGAGGGTGCCTGGCTCTCCAGCCAGGGTCAAAACACCACAAACACTGAAAAGCATTCCCTGGCTCTGGGGTACAAATATTTCAGATTTCTGCAAAAATTATGTCATTCACATCTTAATTCTATGCTTCATTATATCAGACTATAAGTCCTTGTTTATATCAAAGATTTTGTTTATTTAACAAATTAAGTATAGTTTATACTGAGAAAAACACCGTGCCATTAGCTACACACAATAATGGGCAAAAGATTTATTTGTACTTGAGTAAATAAACCAAGATGAAGACTGTTGGAATTTGAAGAACTACAACTGGAAAAAAAAATTAACTATAGACTAAAGATATTGTCACTCAATTCAAAAGCAAAACTGCTGTGAATTTTGGGAATAAAGAATGGGTTTGAAAACGAACATGCTTGAAATGATGAAAAAATATAATTCAGTGAGCCACAGTTCAAAAAAAACTTTTTTTAAAACAAAATTAAGAGAAACCTCATGGCTTATACAAGGCAAGTGTACGTCATCTTTTACATTTGAAAACCTCGATGAGAAAGCCCAGTTTCACTGTTTGAACCATATCTTCACATTCTCTAAAACTGCCCTTTATGCAAAAGGTTCGGTCTATGGCTATGAGCCCAGTGTTTCACTTAAGATAAAATTAAGGGATACTAAAATTAGCATATGCACTAATTGCTGTAAATTATGAATTTCAACCACTAAGGGGATAACTCAATTAATTCTACATGCCAGGAGTAATATGAAAAACAATGTACCATGGTATTCAGTGAGGTACTGAAGATGAGAACTTTCAGCATCTATTTGGTGGGTTTTCTTAAACCAGAGGTTTCTTTGGAACATGGAATGCTGTTTACTTAAAGAAAAAGCCTCACAATATGGGTCTGTATGAATTTGTGAGAAATCAGATATATTTAAACATATCTAAACATACCAAAAGAATTTCATATACAAATATCAATTGACTGTAAGAACAAAGTCCTTCTCCTAAAAACAAAATGCTCCTGTACTTCATTAAGATGCAGATATGCACTATGTTAAATATGCTATCAACAAGAATAAAACATTCTTCCAAGGTGATGAAAAATTATCAATCCCAGAAAAAAATAGACTGTCTTACTCCACTGTAACAATAATTATTAAATAAAGGCAGTGTAACAGAAAACAATGTAACTTACATTTCCCAGTTTCACTATATGTGAAAACACTTAAAATACCCAGGGTTGCACTTCCAGGCCTGTGTCCAAGACAATATTACATTGTTCCTTGGTCACAGCCAGAAATGTTGATGGAGGCTAAAAGCACCACAGTGCTTGGCATTTTTATATCTGCTCTTAAGCCTTCTCTCAAATCCACTGAGTAAAAAGTTCTTCAAACCTTAGGAAGTCAGATCTGGAACTACTTTCATCAAGTTAAGGAATAGGCTACTGCACTTGACAATATCATTACTTTGAAAAACCTCTAATTCAATTTCCATTTTTCACATATAGACCTCCAAAATTTTAGATTATATTTTAGTTGATTCCAGTTTCTCATCTCATCTATTATACCAAATACTAGGTCAGAAGGTACCCCTTTAGCTGTGCTTTTCTGGATAGGGGTTACTATCTCCTAGTCCTTTCAACTTAGTTTATTTGCAGGTGGTTTCATTCATCAGTTTGAGAGAGAGAGAGGCAAGTATGCAGTTTGAAGGGATGGTCTGCTTTTATAGCCAAATACAGCAACACTGAAAATAGGAATCTGCATCTACTTCTCTCTGCCTCAGGTCATCATGGACACAGCCTACAGTTCACCTTTATTGAATCTGGAGCTCATTAATGTCTAAGGAGGTGAGTATGTGCAAAACTGCATGCCGAAGAAGAATCTGCTCCCACCATAACTGTCTCACGGGCCACAGGAAGCAAGTGCTAGGCAAATGCCTGCAAGTCATATCTTGAAAGAACTTTTTGGAGTTACATGGGTTCAGCTCCACAGTTTCATGCATCCTTTGTCTTCTGTCAGTTTCCCATAGTAATCTGCATTTAAGCTTTACAGACAGAAAGGACTATGAATTATGAACTGTTGTCCATTCTCACATAGACATATACTGGCTATAAAACTGTACTTTATAACATCTGCAACAAGCCCCACCATTTGTGATATTAATTCAGGTTTTCCTGCCAAGAATCAGCCCTCATCTCAAATTTTCACCTAAGGTTAAAGAACATATACAGAATTCAAAATGTGTATACTGAAATATTTTTCTTCTGATTTCTGCTATGAAATCACCTCTCTAGTTCCCCAAGGGAATTGTTACCCTTTTATTTGTTTCAAATGTGGTGATTTTCAGACTCTCCTGAAGATTATGTCTAAACAAGAACCAGAAATACCCCTGAACACTAGAGCATATGTGTCTGTGAAAATTCTTAAAATATTCCCTAAAACAATTTTGTCCTGTACCTCTTAAAAAGGTACATGATACTAATGTACCTCTTACAAAGAGGTTCATGAGCATAACTTGGCAGGCAGAGTGTTTCTGGAACTACTACTAAAAAGCAGTTTATATACAACCACCTTAGTTTTGGAGGATAAGATAGTTCAATAACATACGTGCACTGTATTATCTGACAGCTAGCCCCAGTGCCTGGGAGAAGTTTTAATCTACTAGTATAGAAATTCTCTAAACTTAGACAGTTTCAGAGATTCTTATATTGACTAGTAGGGGTAGCAACTGACATTGCTTATTTGCTTGCCAACATTATTTAGGCAGTTGTTCAAAACATTAATAATGCGTCAGGTCCAGTGAGATAATGGGTGGATCATGGGGGGTACTGAGTAGTCTACAATCCAACTTCAAGGAAAAAAAAGATGCTCCCTACAGTGCCCAAGAAGAGAGGACCCACAGGATTACTCATGAATGATAACATTCAATAAACATTCAAATAGAGTGGTAAGAGAGCTCACCGTAGAATCAATCCAATATCTGTGAATATAACAAATGTCACAAAAGCACTGGCAGCAAAAGCTAATTACAAATAGCCATACTATAGAAACATGTTCAAGGGAGGAGCTGGACAGGTTAACAGGAGAAATAAAGAAACAAACAGTAAGGACTCATCACGAGTTTGTCTTCCTCCTCAAGTTTTGTATCATGTGAACACTACCTGTTGCAATAATTAGAAGTTTGCACCTACTCATGACACAGCAGGACATACTATATTTCAAAAACTACTTCTTTATAGAGCTTTCAAATGAGATGGATTGTACAGCATTTCCTGATTTTTCCCTCCTTCCTACCTTCCAAAATGCAGATGTTCCTGTTAGAAAACAGGCATGTTTTCCATCAAAAACATCTCTTCAGCAAAATATATCTTTATGCAAGAAAACTGCATTTCTTTGGAAGCCCGAATAGCTGAAATTATTTTTTCATTTACTCTTACAGGAAAATATTCTGTTGAGAGAAAATAAAAGTTACAACCAGAGCACCTTTTTTCCATCATTCTTTTGTTCAGGTATTAGACTGAAACAAATAAAAATACCCAGCAATTACATCATTTTAAAAATAAAAATAATCCCAAATCTGAACCTTGTCATAATCAGTTGCTGTGTGTTGTCACAGCCAGATGCATGTTTCTGGCTGTTCTTAGAGACAGATGCTTCACTGCAGGTATTTATATCAGCAGAGATCTGGCTCACTATCAGAGAAGCCAACAGGAACTAAGGAAATTTTTAGGCTGAATCTGGGCTAGCTACTCTTACTTCTGAAGAAAAGCATTGGGATCCCTAAGAATGTTACTGGCCAAGCTCTGAAAGTCACAATTCCTTCATGCAGGAGTTTAAGACTATCTAGAGTGCCTATACTATGTGAGTGAAGGAAAGGAAAGGCTTGCGGCTTGTAAACATTTCCAACTGTTCAATAATACTAGCTGACTAGCAAGTTCATGTGTACTGTTCACCTCCACGTGTAGTCAATACTTGCAGCTTCTAGTGGTTCTGAAAGAACATGAGTACACAGCACATCTGAGGAAAATCAATATGAAGTCCTACCCTCAACGGAAGACCTTTCTATCAAATTCTTTCTTGTTTGTCTTATCCTCAGTACACACAAATGGGAACGTGCAAAACTAACAACTGAATTGAAAACTGTAAGATGCCAATTCTCTAGATTTCAGTTTCTTATTTCCTTTAAGCCCAGCAACAGTATGGATGAATGATATTTAGCTACTTCATTTTTAAATAATATTTGAACATCAAACCATGATTAAGACCAGTCAGTTGTAAGAATACAAGGCTAACTCAAAACTCCCTCTTGACCAGGCCTGTACTTGTTCTACTGAATCTTTTCTTGTGGGCACCATAATTCACTTTTCTCCTTTTCAAAATATGGTAGAAGTTTGCTGGAAGAGTTTGTTTTGAAATTCACATACATTCCCAGGAAAAGTTGCCTTTCACTAAAAATAACCCCAAAGTACCAAGAGAAATACTATACCACAAAACTGGTCCCAAAAACCTAAGGCAGTTGGTATGCAAGATTATGTGAAATGAATGGGTAAACAAACAAATAATTACACAGGCTACCAAAGAAAATAAAACCTAAAAACTCCAAGCATTATTCCTCTCAGAACCACCATTTCAGGAGCTTACATATAAACTATTTTGGGAAAAAAGTCAACAAAAGCAGACTGTACACTCAGATGATCCGTATTTGTGTGAACATTATGAAATCCAAAGGAGACTTTACAGTCCTATCAAGTTATGCAGACACAGGAGGAGCATGACATGCTCTAAAAGTGCTAAATCTGCAACATAACATAACTAAAATACCCATGACCAAATTTGAATAGTTCCTAATAATCAACATTGTGTAATGGAAAGATAAGTGAGATCAGATAAAAGGATAAATAGAGTTTTCACTCCATATGAATGCTAAAATTCAGGTAACCTCAAGGGAAAAAAAAATACTATAATTAGCCTGAGAAGTATAACCATCACATTAATATTGTCTACTGGGAGAACCTGTATTAGAATATTCTGGAGATGGTCTGGCACTACAGAAAGCTTTCCTAAATATGAAATTAACTGCTTAAGCCCTGCTCTATTAAGGTAAGATACCACCAGATATCAGGAAAAAGAAAAAAACTTAGCTTTTGGAAAATGTACTATAGCAACAAATCAACCACTTAGTCAAACAAATTATAGCTCTGGATTCACAATAAGGCTTTAAAAATATAGTGGTTAAAATAGAAAGGAACAGTTAATGTCTCTCAAAAACTCTAAGAATCCTTAGACCTTGTAAGTTTCACAGATATGAGCAGAGTCAGTCATTTGCTTGGCTTCCCTAAGCTGTCCTTTCAAATTTACCATTTCTCATTCTGTTTAGCTGCTGGTCTCATTGAATGGTGTTCATGAGCTGAATGTAGAAGGAGTAAATAAAAAGACAACAGATGAAAAAGTATATTGGATCTGATCACTTGTTAGGAATAATGATTATCTATCAAGCAGGGACACTTTGCTGTACATATTAGTATGTTTTCTAGCTAGAGTTTAAAATGCTTCCCAAACATACTACAAGATCAAGGAGCAAATAGAACTCCTTAGTGCCAATTATTTTCTTGGTCAGGAACATTAGATACTTCTCTTTATCAAATATTGGTAAGGATAGGCAGAAGTATCTCAGGAAATCCTGATTTTCTGTACACAAAAAAAATGATGCCCATTTAAACAGACATAGTTATGATGTAGAGTAAATTGTAGAGTCTGTATCCCTGAAGGGCTGCCCAAAACCTCCATCTCCGATTAAATATATAATAACATATAAACACTTTAATATTTAAAATTGTCCCTTAGGTACCAGGAATAAAGCGAGCTACAGAGCTGACAGTCTGATGGCCCATCTGCATTCAGTATACAGAAATTCAGAAGGGACTCTGACAGTTTCTAGATGCGATATATTCTTGCCATATATTGTCGCTGACTATAACACTTAACTGTTTTGCACTGATGCAATGCTACATCTGAGTAATCAGAATAAAAAAAAGAGAAGAAAATACTATTTTTTTGTATAACAATGTGAGTTTTCTTAAGGATTGCCAAGGCCACCCAGTTAGAGTCTTTATGCAATTTACTTAATATTGTATTTCAATTGCTCCTTCTGAAAGTAAAAAAAAAAAAATGTTCTTTTCAAGACACACCAGTTCTTTGAAGAACTAAAAACTGAAACGATAAAACTGCAGCATGAAGCAACATGAAGAAGTAAGATGCAGTCTTGCAAATAGTGTCTTAATGACTAAACATTTAAGATTTTAACTATTTAAGGATTGCACAACTGTGCTTCACAATTATGGCTAAGACAATGCCTTGTTTCCTGAAAGTAGGTTAAAAGTCAACACAGATCACAGTCTCTGCTTACTGTACACATAATTTCACAAAGCTCTTCAAGAGCAAAATCTAAAGCCTGTGAACTTGCTGCAAACTCCAGAAATGCTTAGAAATACTGAAAAATATCTTAACTATGTCATCTAACTAAATGAAAATTGATTCCAACTATTACTCAATTATCCATTTCCAAGGTTTTAATCAAGACTTTGTCTTTGAAGAATCTATTCACCATAAAACTAGACTGCAGCACTTTGAATAATGCCTCACAGGAAATGTTCTTGGTGCATTATTAATTTCCACCAGTAATACCTACCCTACTTCCCTTTTCACTCAAGTCATAATGAAGGAACTATGACCTTTCCTTTCTGAATTACGTTTCTTAATCAAACTCCTAGTTTTAGAAGGATCCTCTTCTATCCCTCAAGAACTACTGTAAGCTAACTGATACAAAACTGACTCCTATTTGATCTTTTTATTTCATCTATGGACAAAAATTTAAAAGTTTCAATGGTAGGCATTTCAAAGACTCTCAAGATCTCACCATGAATCAAGAGCTTACTTACCACCTAGCTATTAGCTTTGCTATTATGCAACAGCAAAAAAACCTGCTGTTCTTTCTCTTCTGTGGTGCTGTACTTCACAGCCACGCTTAGAGCAGTCACAGTGTACCAAGCTCAGACATCTTCTGCTAAAGATGACACATTATCAGACAGAAAATCAAAACTGAACCAACTAACAGCGTGTAATTAACCAGCAATCAGTGATCTCTATATTTAAGACTCAGCAATACAAGTAAACCACAATATTAGATGCAAACAAAATGTTAATAAACCACAATATTAGATGCATGTGAAATGTTTATAATGTACACAAACAAAAATTACCTCCTACAAAAACCCACCCAAAAAGCTCTAATCACAGACACATAAACACAATTACATGTGCACATCTTTTTCACAGGACCACTGAGTAGTTAGTTACAAGCACACACACCTCATCTGGGAGTGTTGGTTCTCCTCCTTACACATCTCCTGCTAGAGGTGTGGGTGCTCTAGCTTTCTGTGAATCTGTGCAGCTCCTTACATCCTTCTAAATCTCACACCACTGTGAAAGAACCCATGACTTCATATATGCACATCACAAGTGTGGGTATGTGTTGTTGCAGCCTGTATTGACAGTTCACTAACTGGATGCAGACAATTCACAGCATCCAACAGGGAGGATGCTCCTTCCTTAGATGTAGGTTTTGATTCCAGCAGAGCAATTTCTCACTGTGTCAAATGAAATTCTGAGTACCATGTTTCGAGTCCAAAATCTCTCCCTCCTCCTCACAAATTTCCGTACTGCTCTTATACTTCTTTACAGCCAGTCTCTTTCTTTGAAGAGTCAATACACACTACTGTGATTCTGTTAAGCCAAAGAAGCTATAGTGATTAATCTCCCAACCTAACATGCC
>VZRE01000604.1:0-25841 GCA_013396775.1 Cephalopterus ornatus
GTAGCTCACGGACAAGATGATTTAAGTACAGATGAATAGTATAGAAAGAATAAAATAAGTGTAGGAAGCACAGCTCGTTCCAATAAAGACCACAAAACCAGGAAAGCACATCATGATTTTTATAGGAATAGTAGCAAAACTGCAAAAATAAAAGAGATTCTGAGACATTCAGAGGACTGAGAGAGTTCTTTCAGTAGTGGTTTGCACAACTACATGCAGAAAGTGCAGGACCAAACACATAAAGTAGGACAATGAAAGTAAAGGTCTATTCAAAGACTTTTCATACCTTCAAAAACTGTCAATTTAAAGATTTCAGTGTCGAAACACAACAGGCATACTTATCTTTGATGGATGTAGCTTTGCTCCCTAGTCTTTTTTTTTATTTTTCTTTTTTTGTCATCATCTCCTCATTTGCTGTAACATAAGCTAGCAGCAGAACTGGTATGTTAGCTGGATACAGTGCCCCACCTTCAATTCTTAGATACTCTGAAGCCCAGCAGAATGCTGTCTCTCATGAGATGGGACCCCATCAGTCAAGGTTTTTGAAGTGCTGAACCATCCCAGCCAAGCACACAGCATCCTGGCATATCTCTCAGAGAAGGCTCTCCACTCTGCCGTGATGCCACAGCACCTCAGGTGTGGAAGGTTAATGGAACAAAAAAACGATCAAATATTTTTGTTTCTAGAGAAAGTAAAGCTACATTGCGCTGGCCCCAGAAGGTGTTCTGTTCTCACATTTAGCCACAAGTTTATGAACAGTGCCATAAAATAAATTAAGATTCCTGAAAACGGCACACTTGTCTTGCCATTTTGAAGCTCAATTGCATCCAAACAAATGAGGGCATTCTGATGAGTGCCCTTTAGACATTACAAAAAAGGCCGTAAGTTTTGTTCACAGCCAGTCCTGCTGTGTTGTTTTGTCCACATTTTATTTTCCCTTCTACAATGATTTTGATTGATAGTTCTATCAAAAAGCTGGTAGTAACCTGGCAGATACTGTTCCAGTCAAAAAATACAAGAGTTTAATACAGATAAAAACAGAGGTCTACAGAAGTTTTTCTAAAAATTGCACAAAACCATCATAGTGTACAGACATCTTTGAAGTCTACTTCCTTAACTTTCTAACAGGATTATATGGTGAGGCAATACACTGAAAGTGGCAGGTATGTTACTCAGGTATTATTTCCACTAGCAGATATCCAGTTCAACATAGCAAGCAAATGAAATTATTATCCATAACTATCCCTACATAAGTATTCAACAAATATAAAATTTAGATGTGTATGGTAGGCAATCTGAATGTGGCTCATAATATTCTAGTTTTTATAAAATGTTAAGAAGCAAATTATTTAAAAATGCTATATTCCAGTAACTCCACAGAGTTTTACTTTGGAAGGCCATCGTGAACTGTTACGTCACATCTGTCACAATGAATCATCAACTATTACAACCTTGTCTTCTCTTTATATTGAATATGTGATGGTTATTTTTAAAAGCTACCCACTGCGTATGTTACAATATGTATTTTGCAGAACAGTACCATTTTTTTCCAGAGAAGATAAGACATAATAGTGGTATTTTCTTATAGGCATCTTTTTGTCATATATTTGCCTCACAGCCCGTAAAATACACTCAGGTTACATTAGTAACACAACTACATTAGTAATTGGATAGACCCAGCATCTCCCAAGATTTTAGTCAAGAAATCTATTAAATTTAGTGAAAAGTTAATCTTTTGACAAGTCATGCTATACTCATTCTACTCTGCTGTAAAAGGTCTCTTAGCACCATCACACAATTGCAAAATCATTAAGACACAGCCATTCTCTTTTAAAGAGTAAGAAAAAACATAAAAAAAACCCTTCCCTAGTAAAGGACTATATGCCACTGACTCAACTCTAAATAAAGTTGTGTTGTATGAAAAACAAACTCTATAGTTGGGAAAGGTTCTTCTATTGGCTGATGCTACAATTTACAGCAACGAATTGAAGCTAGCATATACTATGTCCATATACTCTTTTCTTTACCCTGAACCAGAAGATTTTTTCCCCCTCACTGAAAATATGAAAGCCAGTGCTAATTAAGTGTAAGCTCTGATAGCTGCTAGACCGCAAGAAATCTCTTGTCAGGTTAAGGGCTTTCCAGATATTTTTGAAATCTGAGTGTAGAGGCTTTAAAATTTAACCCTAGAAAAAGCAGTAAAATCGGAGAATACCAATTAAAAAGTCTCCTGAACTAAGAAGAAAGTATTTTACTGACTTCACTGGAGTGAAGTCTAGACCTTAAAGACTGGTATGGAACAACATGACCAATGAAAGTGGCATTACATAAAGCCCTAAACACTGTATTACTCAAAACCTTTCTCTGCACAGAGGCCATTCAGAGCCTTCCTGTGAATCACAGAACAGGTATGAAAGATCAATCAGATAAATCCTTAAGATTTTTTTTCATGTTTATAAGAGAAGAGGTTGAGGAAATACTACACCTTACTGTACAGGATCTTTAAGCAAACCTTTACCAACCACCCCAAATATTATGATCCTGCATATAGTATTATTAAGCCAAATCTACTGTGATACCATGTTGACATCAGTCTGCAGTATCTAAATGCCTGTGAAAGCTCATTCACACAGTCCCATTCAAAAAATTCTGTAAGTGGAACAAAATTACAATATTACAAAGATGGGGCAGGGGGGTTGTAATTATGAGTAAATACAGTTAAATAAATAGAAATTAAAAAAACACAACTCTAAAAATAAGTAAGAATAAGAGAGAAAAAGAAAGAAGCAAGCTTTCTACGTATTTCTTAGTGACTTCGGTTGTCCTGCTCTATCCCTTCAACTACACATCTTCTCCCTGGAAGTGACGGTGAAGTACGGATTTTGCATTTAGAAGCACAGATACACTGTGTTCTTTTACTTTACTTATAAAAGCCTACAATGAGGCAGAGAAAGAATGACAAGGAAAGGCTTATCATTAATTGCGGGCATCGTGCCAGTTGACTCCCTCAATACAATGCCTTCTCAGAATCTGAGGAAAATTAAATATGTAAAAGAGAAGGTCAGAAAGCCTAGAGAATCTTTATGCAAGTATTAAAATGAGAGGCAAATCAGACGAGTGTGTGTTTACGTTTTTAAGAAATTCTACCCCACATAAAGAATAGCAAATTAATTAATTGCATAAGAAATACTGTGCGCATGCATTAGGCATTTCTTCCACTGACAAAACAAATATAGACACAAACACTTTTACACTGCAAATCTACTTCCTAGGTCAGGCTAAATATTTTTTAATATACCTATTAATTAATTAGTAAACATATCTAAGTGATGATCAGATATTTAAGCTAGAACTAAAAGGGTTTTTTCCTGTGTACATGTCAAAGTATCTAAGTTCTAATATCAACTTAACATTTAAAAGACTGGCCACTATTCTCAACGATTCAACAGTACTCAGTATGCTATTAAAACTAGAACTATCATTTATTTTAAAAAAATAATGAAAACAACACAAAGTCACACTTAATTGACCTGCTTTAAATATTTTGGGATATTATTGCTTAGCCGAACAAGAGTTTTTATCCAGTAAGTTCTCCTTGCACACTTTAAATGAGCAGCTCGATATGATAGAGGAAACACAACAATCAAACAAGTCATTCATATGTGACAATATAAATGACTCCTTCCAAGGTGTTGATGAAAAATGCATTCTTTTTGTTAGAGGTATCACACATCATAGTAGAGAATCCTTTAGACTGAGTCCATTAATCAAAACAAACTATGTTAGCAGATGAGTTACTGGAACACTATACAGTTCTTTCTTCAACAACAAAATTGACTGTATTCATAGGTCAAAATGTAAATAGTAGAAACTGAATTGTGACATGAATAGTATCATTGCAATATGATAGAAAAAAAGGCAAGAAATGAATAATCATGCAGCTTTTCCCCTAAATGGGCTCCTATTGAAAGTTCCTAACAAAACTTCAGGGTAGAACAAAACTTATCTCACATCTGTGCACATTCACTAGCTTCCCAGCTGAATCTGATACATTATAAGAGAAATTCAGAATTCATGATTTGAGGAAAGAATTCTTTTTTTTTTTTAACAGAAAAACAACTTTCAGTTAATACCAAGCCCCATATAATCCTTAATGTAAGACATTCACAATCCCTTAAAATTAAAATGTGATTTAAAAGGAAAAAAACCCCAATAAACAACAAAAAAACAAGCCCCAACAGCTGTATGTGCTTTTAATCTTCAGGAAAGCATGTGTTCCGAGAATCATGTTTGCTTTTAAAACATCTGTAGGCATTTTATAGAAAATTACATTCTGCAAAAAACAACATATTGCAATTAGACATCATGTACATTGGTATTCTCATGCCTACCATATCAATACTTCATCTAATACTGATATAATGAGTGTATGCACCACCTACAAGTTATTATTGCAATTAGAATACTTTTGTACTTGAAAACACTTTTATTTGTAAGTAGAAATAGGATTTTTTTTAACTAAATCCTTATGTTTTACCACAAATCATACACTTCCTTTTTAAACTGCAACTGGGAAGAAAGTAGAAAGCTGCATAATTCGCATTTGAACAGAAGGTGAGGATAATGTGTATTTACAAGAAAGTATCTTTTAAAGAGATTACCTCTTTCTCTTTCTATCCTAACACCAGTATAAAAGTTCTTAATGCAATTGGCATACACACCTGTCAATTGATCAATGTCTATTGAATTACGCAGCCAAGTCTGGGAAAACCATCTGATAATCAAATCTCTCTATCTAAGGGTATATTTGAAACTTTCTACTATCATCTGAACTCTCATGTTCTTCGGCATTCAGCTTAATTACACAGATGTTTTCACAGATGAATACTGACTCTACCAGCTACTCTTGCGTGGAGTAGCAGGCTGCTGACAGGTGGCTGTACCACACTCTCCATCCTTACAGAGAGAGTAAAAGCGCAGCACACAACACAAGCTGGGAGGTCGGTGATACAAATCCCTCTTTTACACTCTGATGTGACTTTTTGCTATCTACAGTAGCACTGCTTGCAAACCAGACATTGTTACATCTATATGACCCTCCCTTCCCCCACTCCACAACGCATCAGTAATGCTTTGTAATTCATGCACTGCTTCCAGCAGAGGAGCAGCCAGCTTCCACTGACTCACCTTGCAAGTGGATGCTCACCTGCCAGTAGGAAATGAAAATTGATTCCTGCAGATACGCTGCACCAGGTGGCTCAACTATTTTTGCCTGGATATGATGGAGGTGGAAAGGGAAATGGGAATGGGAGTCTGCAATAGAGAAGGATCTGCACTGTAGAGATACGAACAGCATCACTTAAGACAGACTGTCTGTTTTTGCTGTTGCAGTTTCCAACAAGAATCACAGAAGTTAATTAGATCCAAGAGTAAACACAGGTTGTTTCTTTACATGTTAAGTAGGGCACACAGATTTTGTATAGTAATGAGTAATCTATTATTTCTGTGCCTCCCTCAGAGAATCTGTCCCTTAACCATGCTTCAAAGCAACTCAGAGTTGTTAGTGATACTATAAACTCGTAAACTGAATTGTAAAAAGATCAAGGCACAGATTGGAAGAGCATTTTGGGCATTGAGAAGTCCAAATACTTAATGTTCACACATATGCCTCCACAGGTCTGAGAAAAGGACTCACATTTCTCAGGCCTTCTCAGGTGCAAAATAAAGTATTTCCAAATTAGACATCTTTTTAATTGGAGGCACCGCAAAAGCCTACAGGACTAAAACTCATTCCACCTCTCTACATATTGTTAATTATTATAACACTCCCAGAAAGAAAAGAACTAGCCTCTTAATCCAAACATGTCTGGCAAATGTTCAAAAGTTTCTGTCAAGATTATTTAGTCTTAGAATTTTATCTCTCTGTTGGTTATTAAACCTGACTATAAAAATGTTAGGATGTTTTTCCTGGAGCAGAAGTTAAAGACAACACACTCAAGTGACAACATCAGATTCTGTGAGACAAAGAGAATGAATGTACACACAGTCCAGATTCCCAGTTGAGTGAGTGTGAACAGTCATTCGGAAGTGGTTCAGTGAGAGACCTAAAACAGATTCCTCCTGTTATTGATGAAAATTAGATTTCCCTCCTCACTTCAGAGAGGAAGATTAAATACCTGGATAGTACATGACAGTTATGCAAACTCAATCCTCTCTCCTTGTCATCTAATTCGCATGATAAGGCATGCAACTCCTCAAGCTCATGACTCAATGACTAAAACGATAAATTATGAAATCATATCAGAAAATTAATACAAGAAAGGCTACTTTCTCTTTTCTAAACTTTTTTAATACCTTCCACCAACCCTTAGCAGGTACATAGCGACAATACTGGTCAAAATATAGGAGTTGAATGTGAATTCATGTGAGTCAGAAGATTAATTTCTCTTCCTTACACAAAATATGAAAACATATTTCAAGCCTCACTAACAGTTACTAAAAAATAATAATTCCAACAATACAGATCCACTGCCCAGAGTCACTACATCTGTTGTGCGAGTGCCTTAAACTTTGCTATGCAGTTGCACAGCCAGATTGAGCATACCCAGCAATATGTTCAGCAAGTGATGTATTTCAGCTGTTTCTAGTCCTTATGTATATACCTGTTTTGACAATGCTCTAATATGAAGAACATTGCTGTCAGAAACAATCTTTTTGCAGCTATAATGCATAGTCTTTCATAAAACCATGCAGAAGAGCTAAGGAAGTTACTGTCTTTAGGAAACACTGCCTTATCAAATATTTACCCGCGTTTACCATGTGAACTGCTGAGCATTAAATCCTTTCTTGCTAACGCTTCCCATTCACTGCTTAATGTGCAAAGGGAATGTATGGGTTTATAGACACAGTCATTTGCTTTATTAGAAACCATTACTGACAACCCTTTGGGAAAATTAATACCTGGTGGTTATTTTCGGCTTTGTAATACTGAAATGAAGAGCTCAGTTTTTATACATGCAACAATGCTGTGTTACTGTAAAAGCAGATTTGTATTATTCGGACCTTACACTGTTTTCACAGTAGGTCTGGTTTCATGCATTCTAATTACCTTCAGCAGAAAAAAAGGGGAAAATTCTTGGGAGTCATGAATTTCTAATGTATTACACTTTATTCTTTGCAACTAACATACACAGATCATACAGAAGATGCTGTTTCCCCTTCCAGAAAGAAAATAATTATTTTCATAGGATTTACTGTAATAAATATTTGTGTGAAAGATCTTAGTATTTAACACCAAATGAGGCTGTATAGTCTTTCAGTCTGATAAAAAAGCAGATGAATTTTTTTGGAGACTGAGTAAGAGCTAAAGAGGGAAAAAGATATTTTAGATAAAAATTCATAAGAACATACAGTTCATCTTCAGAAGCAGATGGAGCTAAGAGTCTACCCCAGCAAGTTCAGTCACATACTTAACTTTTTGCTCTGCAAGGAATTGAGGTGACTATTTGCAGCTCATGAATCAAAACATGTATTTTTGCCAAGGAACATGATAACAATACTGATTTTTTTTTTTTTTAATAAACAGTAACTCTATTTCAGTATCTTAAAATACACTAGTCAAGAGCTTGCATCTATCCTATTTTCTACCTTGCTGGAGTTTCTGTTACCACTAACAGAAAAAACTATTCAAGCCCTCATGACTTTTGTCTTTGAGATACTGCATCTGTGTCCCATTATGAACATCAGCAAGCTAATGAATGCACATTCCCAAGGTTTTACACATCAAGAGCTGCTTACAGGAAAACAAAGAGTCAGAGTATGATGATTAAGATATTCCTAATATATATTCTATCAGTTTTATTTCTTGTGGCTTCTCTATGCTCTACCTCACTCAAAGTTACGCTTTTACCTTTTCCATCTTCTTCAGACTAGGTTTTCAAAGATTCAAAAACTTCCTGAAATATCAAGGGACAAACTGAGACAAGCATGATTCAGAGAGAAAATAATTTTCACTACACTCCAGGAAGTCCCCAAACCACAACAGGCACTCATGCTTACACAACTGTGGAATAGCACAGTGAGTGGATTTTGTAAGAAGTGGTGGATTCCAGTAAAACTAAGCAAACACGATTTGCTTCACGTTCACTTCCATAGTGGAACATACACCTCTAAAAACTTAAGAAAAGTTTCCTGAATGCTAACCTCTTCAGATTATAATATTATCTTTAAAAGTGATTATAATATCAAAGCATTTAATTATTGTATCAGTGTAATATAAAATAAACACACTTTAGATTATTTGGTGGGGAGATGAGTGCCTGCTTGAAATTCATCCTCCTTTCACCTAAGGAAACTAGCAGTTTAGGACTATTGCTATAATACTAACATAAATCTTATGTTAGACTGATCATCTAATAATGATATCAGTCTGTTAGTAACTATATTTGAATGCTGTTGGTCTAAGATTTACAGCACAGTCTTAGTGTCCTATATTTAAGGCAGAAGAGTTAGTTTTGTTCCACTGTTCAGTGCTGTAGATATCATTGTTCATAAAAAACAATAAACTGTGGCAACTAGTGATATTTAACCACTTAGTCTTCCACTCTAAACAGAAGCTGATAACAGCTTGCAAGCAAGCAGTCTCCTACATTTGTCAAATCAAATAAAATATGACCTTTAAAGATACTTTAGTGCTCCAGTTGCAAAATGAATTGTTACTGTCTTTTGTAGCACTTCTAGAATAAAAGAGAAGCAGATTCTGCTGGACATTCATCCTGACTAGTCTTAAAAGTTGAAACCCCAGATAGGCCTATCTTCATTTAACCTATAATATAAATCTGTTTCATTTTATGTAAAATCTACCTCTGATCCAGAAGGGAGAATAAACATGTCAAACCAGAATTTAGTAAGGAAAGGAGTAGGAACACTATCCTGGTTTTTTAAAGAAAGTTTCTCTTTGTCAAGATAGAGGCACCACATTTGTAAGGGTTGTAAACAACATATATCATATGTTTTCTTCTGCACTTCCATAGTAGGGAATTTAATTTATCCTCTGAGAAATAAGTTCATGTATATCTGAAGAAAAACAAAACAAAACAACAACAGCTGCTTGAACTATGCAGTATTTTACAGTTTATGAACTATTTGTCTTAAAAATATACAAATTTCCTTACAACCAGAACTTGAGATAACCTACTTATAAAAATAAAGGGAAAAAAAATCATAGCAAAAGGGGTCATTGCAGTAGAGGGAGCAGACTCAGGAGAATTAGAGACAGGAGACTGCATGCAGAAAGAGCATTCTGGGATAACCTTCTCGTCTAGACGTGTTTAACCCTTAGCTACTGCAAAATATGAGTTATACTGCTGCAAATGTTTAATGTATGCAGACCATGTGAAAATATCATAATTAGGTAATTTTCTCTGATGGGATGCTAAACCCTGCATACTTTCAGAATCCAGGTACTTAGTTTAACTCCTTGGGCAGAAATTCCATCAACATGTTCAGATATATGACATGAGAGAATGACCAGGGATTCTCTTTGTGCAGTAAAACTCTCACACTTCTGTATAAGGTGGTTCTCACAGTGAGGCTTGGGTGACAGTAGATGCTAATTTTCCAAATTCAGTGATAGTTGAAGCTGCTTTGGTGGGTGGGTGGCTACATTTCAAATTAAAGTTTAATCTAATCACTGTTTGCTATGCATACTTCCTAGATATGCAGAGACAGAGAAAAATCCCTTTTTGTTTGTTTTTTTATGTGCAACACATTTTTCCTAGTATGGTGTAACTGAAATGTTTAGATAGGAACACCTATCCCTCATTGAAAAAGTATGAGCTTTTCAGATTAACTAATTAAGAAATGTTTGATCAGAACTTCTACTCAAGAGGTGAAAGTGAAATACTGTGTTATGATAAGATTCAAAAAATATTGGAGGTGGTCATTAGATACAAAACAGTGTAGATATATTTAGAGACAAAATCTGATGAAAAATCATATTTAATGCCTAAGATGATAAAGTTATGAATACATTGATATTTTTAAGGTTTAGGAATAAATCTTAACTGACGCCTTAATGAAAAATACCGTGCAGTATACCTGCTTGTTCAAAAGGAACTCTGTATGTGAGGAGAAGAAAAGCAATAAAGAAGGTTGAGAAATTAAAGCCTACCATTTTACAGGTCTGGAATATTTATCTACTTATTCTATTTTAAATCATCTGCCCAGCTTCTTTCTGTCTGGCCCATTTGGCATACACTTTTTGTCTGACCTTACTGTCTGGAGATCATCTCAAAATGACAACCGAAAACACAGCATGATACCCAATATGCATCTCCTAGCTTACCACACTTAGAAGAAAAAAAAAGTAAAGTAAATAAATAGTGAAGTCACAGGAGTCAAGATCCCCTACAATCACTTTTTAAGCACGAAAGAAAAAAACATTGAAATTTTCTGTGTCTCATTAGAGAACTCCAGTTACAAAAAAAAGTACGCACTCATATCACATCCATGTACATCACTGACTACTTCACTTCTTGTTAAATGAACTGCATGCCAAAAGATAGGATTCTCCACTAGCAACATGCACAGACCATTACACTTCTACAAAGCCAAAGAAGCTTTTGAAAAAAATCCAGTGTATATACAATATGGTTATACATACTTCGTCATAGAGATGTTAATAACTGCCTGCAATAGTTTCACTGACATTCATTTTTATTCCACTTCCACCTATTGGCCAAAAAGCCCCTTTCAGCATTCGTATTATATGAAAGTGTATTTTTTAATCAATATAAAGCTAAAAAGTCATTCTTGGAAAAAATTACCACCCTTGCCTGTTTCACTGCTGTCTATACTTGCTATTTGCTTTACTTAGGGCTGTAAAAACAGAATTCTGCTCTACAGCAAGAAGGATGCTGCTATTACATGTGAGCTGTAGCACACTGCTTAGAAAACGACTACATGTTTCATTATGGAACCAAAGAACATTACAATTTGTTTAGAGATTGCCAATGCTTGAGTAAGGACAGTTCTTTCTTTAGCTTTGCTATTTCAATAGCAAGTCCAGAACCTATTTATAGATTATCTCATCTTTAAATAACTGATTCCATTTCTTCTTTTAGGTTAGTTATTTTTTTATACAAACTGCTTGTTTTAAATAGGTATTTTTTCCTTTTTTTTTTTTTCCTAATAAACAAGTAAAACTCATCTTGGTCATATCTCTTAGGCTTTCTTAAAAAGAAAAACAAACCATATTCATATAACCGTATAATACAGCTAAAAATACAACATCGGAATGCAAATTAAATGTGTACACACATGGATCTTAATTGGCATAGCAGATTCTCAAACTGTTCCTTTACAGCTATTGAAGAAATAAAATAAATTGGCCACAAAGCTTTATCTGAACAGCTAGAGTAGATTTGCCCTCTCTGTTATTTTAAGTCACTCTTTTTTAAGGTGTAATCTTCCCAGCTGGAGAGTTCGAAAAGATTCATTAAACATTGCACAGGTGATTTCTAAAACTTCCCTGTAGATACTGACAACCATTTCCCATCTGAGGACTTCTCACTATCCAAATTTTCAATTTCCTCAAGAGCACATTTTCATAATCAACCCTCACACCCCTATTTAAACTTGCCATCTCACTGTCTGCCACTAAAAATACTGTACAGTTCCAGCCCAGGCAGTATTACTGAGGCATAGGTAAGTGAAAATATGAAGCCATATGCTCCTTTCATACACAGGAAAAAATGCTTCACTGATCACCTCAAAATCTGACTCCGACTTTCACTGGAGTTTTACTGCTGTCCCAGAGAGCGAGGTGATCCCCTCTAAGCATTTCACTGCAGCAATTTGTGCTTCACAACAAACTTTTTTCCTTCCTCTCCACACCAACATCCACAACAGGTTATTCTGGCACACGTAGCTTTACAAAGACACAAAAAAACTTGCCTGCAAGTGCAACCTTTTTCTTTCAACAGAATTTTCAAAAACATGTTTACAAAGTATGTACAACTGGTCAGTGGTGACTGTGGTGGGTTAACCCTGTCTGGACACTAGGTACCCACCAAAACACTCCATCGCTCTGCTCCTCTGCAGGATGAGGGCAGAAAATAAGAAACTCCATCTCAGCCAGACCAATACAATGATTCTTGAGGAAAAGGTGAATTTCTTTTTATGCTGCTTAAAAGAGCTTAATAAAACTAAGCCTGCCTGCCTGCTTGCCTATTTATGCAAGTAACAGCCTATGTTGCCAGATATAATAAAAAAGCAAAGTTACAAAAAAAGAAAGAAGACCTTTTTTGGGAAACCACTCAAGCACAATTTAGCTGAAACAAAAGTTATTCTACAGCACAGTCAGAGATCACAGACAGTTTTATTCTGTTCAATACTGATATGGTTCACAGAATCACAGCAGAAGGCAGTCAACCAAAGTCTGCTATCGGCCAAAGAAATCTGACCTCTATGGCTGGAATCCTATCATGTTTGAGACTCAGGGAGAACCAAAATATTGTTTACCCACAAGTTAATCATTGCCACTCTCAAAGCTGCCTTCTAAGGAAAGGAGTGAATGAATTAGCAAGCAGACTAACTTCAGTGGGTCCTTTGCAGAGAAGGCATATGGAAATATTAGTGCTTTGATCACCAGTGTCCATCACATGTCTTTCTCCCAACACAGATGTACTATTTGTCATTTAAAAAAATCCCTAAAATCAATTATAGACTATGCATCTGCTCTATATATTGGTTATTGGGTTGAAATACACCTGGCCAAGTTATTGAAATTTGCATTACCTAAAGAATACACTATGACTTCAGGTTGACACACATTTTGTCTTTAACAAGATCTTATACTGAAAGAGCTTCATGGGAATTAGCTTGTCTTATTTTTTAAAATACAGATTCTAATGACAATGTTACTGAAGACTTAAAACTTCATGGCATAGGCTATTTCCCACATATATGGAATTATTCCTTCATAATTTATAGAAAAGATCACTACATATAGACAATATGTTATAATCAGAAATAAAACCCCCAAACCAAAACCAACATCAAAAAACTCAAACACAAAAAAACCCCAAACCAAACCAAAAGACCTCAACCAACCAATCAACCTCTCTGCAAAAACAATATGTGGGACTAATGAAAACTATTTTGTTTCCTATCCCTACTAACTCTGTAGTCTTCCACCTCTCTGGGCTTGTTTCCAGCCACTGTACATGGAGTCCAACCTGACTTGATGATTCTAGCCGACAAGAGAATGCAAATAGTTCACTCCTACATCATTATACAATGTGGTGTGCAGTGAAGGAGATGCAGGAAAGTACTGCCTCTTCTGTCAGGCCACATTTTTAGAGGCATGTCACCTAGAAAAAAGAGTCTTGAGCTCTGCAAGCTACAGAAAGCAGAGGTTACTGTTCAACAAAAGACAGCAGAGATACTAATCTAGACCTTATTGCCACCAGGTACAGCACACACTCAGGAGGAGGAAATAAATAAGATTAACAGCCACTGCTAATTCAGGCATGATCATCTCAGCAATCACGCCATATTCTCCTACTCTACCTTCAGAATGAAGTCTCAAGCCACCACTGAGGCAGACTGTATAGGAAGAGGAAAGTTGTGTCTGATCGCTTAGAAACTTCCCATGAGAAATGTCTTCCTTGAGGAAGAAGAGGGTTTCTCAAGTGAATTTGTGGGTATAGCAGCCTACTCTTCCCAGAATGGGTATCCTGTATCTACCAGAAAAGCCTGATTTGCTACTGTCTTGATCATTGTGTAGTGATCTGTACCTGGATAAAATAAGCATAAAATGCTTTTTCTTCTGGTTCAGTAGCACTTTTACAGTCACGTTGCACCACGGTAAATGATTACACACATTGCAAGGCAGTGAAAGTCAGGTTTGAAAAGCATTACTTTTTACCTGTCCTTCACTGTTTCTGGGCAGAACACAAGTACAAAAATGTTGCCAACTGCCTGCAGTAAGAGTCATTTGGCTCTGAGAATTTCAAAGCATTTTGCAAACACCCAATTCCCTCCACCTTCACACAAAACAAACAAACAAATACTCCCTATATTATGACATATTATGACTATATTATGACAAAACAAGCCACAAAAAAAGTCCCCTAAAGTCAAGGACAAATCATCTGAAGAAACTCGTGTGTGTCCAGGAAACCTAATTCCCAATCCCCTGCCCTAGCCCTTAAGACACACCCACGCTTTGTAATAGCATTACCTGTAAAGGCCCTCATTTAATTATGTATTGCTGTTGCTTCATCTCCCCTTCTCCTTTTCTCCAGGCCATGGAAAGGAGACATTAATCCTCCTCTCATACAAACATCCGTTTTTTCTGACATGTTGATGTTCATATAGATTTGAGTTTGCACTTCTTCGTCCCTTTTCCTCCTAGTGTGTAAAGCTTAAGTTGTTTTTATGTTGAATGATAGGGTAAACACAAAAGCAGAAAAAGAAATAAGAGAGACGAAAAAGAGTAAGATAAGCAACAGCAAGAAGTTCCACAGTTCTCTTCAACTGAGACAAATCAGGCTTGAATAGATTCTGTCACAAAAAGACAATACAACCTTTGAAGGTTATCCCTGTTTTCAAAACTCTGCATTAAAACAAGATGTTGCCTTTAATTGCATTTTTCTGACCAACAATTATGCAGTTCTTCCCTTTTTCAAATGCTGACTTAAGTCAAGTGCTTATGAAACACAGATGCCACTCAAGGAATTCTTAGGGTAGCTAAATTTCATAGAAAATGCAAATACCAGCTAAGATAGCAACAATATGTTGTTACGAGATGGTGCCACTTATCTCATACTGGAACCAATTGGACTATGGTTTTCTCTAAGAAACAAGCTGAAATCCCCAATCTTTTCCAAGAAAAGGTCATGCTCAGCTTTCAGACATGCTTATATTCAGCTGCATGTGAATTAAGAACTTACCAATGCATAATTACCTCTGCAGTAGGTGCCTTCCCAGCAGGTAATTCTTTTTAAATCACTTTAATTATTAGCCCCAAGTGTGACACTAGCTAATCATATCATAGGTTATATAATTTCATCATAAAAGTCCTATTTAAGAACATGGTACATGCTTACAAAGTGATTTTAAAAGTGTAATTCCAATGTTGTAGCAGTAAGTGCAGAATAAAACAGGTTTAAATATTTTCTGCATGTCCCACAGGAACTCTTCTTAGAATTTCCTACTCTAAGAGACTTTAGCAGACAATCGTTTTTCTTTCCTCAATGCCATTTGTTGCAGTAAATTAGCACATGCTGATCAGAATTGCTACATTTGCATAAAAGAAGATGTGATGTTCTATGTCCTTAAGTAGCCTCCTCTCCTCCTCTTCGACCAACCTGCCAATATCAGGAAAATCAAAGCAAAACAATTATGATACTTAGCATCAAAAGCATGTTGATATGACCCTACAATTTTCTTCAGATACAATGAACATTAGCAAGCGAACACTTTGCAAGAAAGAAAACTGAACTGAATCTCCGCATAGCACAAAAGAGTACCACGTTGAGATGTGTGTGCAATCAGCCATACAGGGACTTAAACTACAAGTGGTCTTATTATGCAAACAGTATTCTCTGGTATGCAAATAAATACAAACAAAGCAAAACACAGAACTCTTGAATAATAGCAGCTGCTGCTGGTAGCCAAGAAATCATTTCTTATAATCATTTAAAAATAAACAATACAGCCCCCCCCTCGCATTTTAAACATGATTGTCATATATACACCTTAAGGGATCGCAGATATAACAGGAATGTATTTCAAATCCAAAAGTCTACACCCATTTCCCTAACAAATGGTGGCCCCCTAAAAGCAGACATTCTAATTAAAGTACCTATCTTGCAACTGGGCCGTCACCACCAGCACAGCTACATACTTTCAGTAGGGTTATAGAATTTAGTTGTATAAACCAGTTTACAAAAGCAGAGTAGCCTAATATACATGAGAGTACATTTAAGCAGAGGACAGATGCAAAGGGTAGACAAAGGATGGAAACTGCAGTTTTTGAACCGCCTTCACTTCCTATTCTTCCTCACCCCCTACTAAAATAAAGAATAGAAGAGGAATACATGTAGCTTTGAGAACAGCCAGGAGCCAGTACTGCTGAAGAGACTCTAAATCCCCTTTTGTTTCAGATTCTTGCAGCAGCAATACTGAATACTGAATCTGCATTACAATGCTTTGCCTCTGGGCAGCAGCAATACCATAGTATACTATGGTTAACTATAAATGTTTAATCACTGCCTATGATCTCAGCACAGTCCACCAGTTTCATTTTGTGAGCATGGGCCAAGCTGTGCAGAAATATCCTAAATCAAGGTTTAACAGCATCAGTTAGAAATTATTCTGGCTGTGAATCCTCTTATCTCCTCTTATTCATCGTACCCAGCTCTGAAGGCAAACTGCTCTTCCAGCACAACTGTTATACCTAAAGATGCGCCCCACAATGCAGAGCACGTAGACAAGCAAATTAACTCCCAGTCACATTAATGGTATCTAGACCTCAGTGATATCCACACTCCTACAAGCTACAAAGCCAGCTGTCTATTTTCTCTGAAGCTGAAAAGTCATGGGAGGACCCAGAAAAAGTGAGAAAATTGGATTGATCAAGTTCATTTCAATAATGCTGTTTTGCATAAAAAGAGGCTTTTTTGTAAAGTAAGTAAAGAAGAGATTTCCTTATTCACTGGAAGAAAAGGAAAAACCTGGGAACAAACAAGGCAGGATATAATGGGAAGGTCCATCATATGATATGGTAAACTGAATTTTCAGGCCCCTGGGGCATAAATAGGCTAAAAATGTAACAAACTGATATTCAGCATCCTGTAGACTAATTATGAGCAACTGCAGTAGCAATCCTGAGTGAACTATTCACCTTCTTCATTGACAGAAATGCACTGGCATAACCTGACTTTATTAAAGGATTGATATCTCCAACATTGTGTTTTAATGAGTTCTGATTTGACATTAGTAACAGCTTGCCCCATATTAGTGTACTGGTGATTGCCTCCTACAGTTTCTCTTTGAAAAGAAACTAAATTAGGATCATAGAACAACAGATTTTGTAAACTCTAGTGAATAATCTAAAAGGCTGGCACTGATCTGTAACAAGACTACAGGACATAAATAAAAGGATAATTTTGTGGCTCAAAAGTTAAATAATTAAGTCTGTGCCTGAGAAATGTGTGCTAGTAATTAACATGCATCTATATTTTAGAGAGTTAACTGGATTTGCAAATAAGTAACAAAACTACATAGCCCTGCACCAGGTAATGCTATTTTCTTGGTATTTCAGCAGATCATTCTGCTGTGCATGTGTGCATTTTGTGCAGTTCTCTTAGTAGTCATTTAGTTGTTTTATCTGAGTTTGCAGGAGATACCATAGAACAACTATTGCACAATATTTGGAAAATTACTGAATCGCGAAGCCCTATTGCTACACGCAATGAGGTTACAACGTACTTTACAGAAGTGTCCTTTTAAATGAGGAGCTAACTTGCCCCCCCAAGCAAGTACCAGAGCTCTGCTCAGCTGCTTTCAGACAAGTAATTGCTTTATTCTAAAGAATGGTGTTAATTCTTTGGCTATATATTTTTTCCACTCTAGAAAAAGGGAGTGGGAAGAGGTTGTACTGGTAGAGGGCACAAGGATCTTTTCTCCAAACCAGCAAAAGTAAGCCACTCAGGTATCTCGTATGTAGAATTATTACCTTTATTTAAAGATCTCACACGACCACTGAAAGCCCTGTATTGGTTTATTCCATTAATTTTTATCTCTCATTCCACAAAACAGTTTGAGATTTGTATATCACCCTTTGTCTATTGCTTTAGTAATGTCTGTCTCTCCTGTAAAATTCAAACAAAACAAAACAAAGCAGAACAAAAAACCCAAACACCTTCTTAGATACAGGCCTACTCACCACTCTTGTATTTTCAAAGGGAAAAAAAAATCTCTTTGGGGAGTCAGTAAGAAAACCTTGCAGCGTTTGTCTGCTTTCAAACATCATGCATCCTGTATAACAGGTCAAGCTTTTAACTTAATTCTGCACTCTGCTCACTGTAACAAGGCAAAAAGACAGGGGCCCCGATTCCAGCTGCAAAAAACACAGGATGCATTTTGGAAGCCCACTCTTCTCACCTCTTCCCTCCACTGAAGCAAGGGGCATACCTATTTTGATATTGATGTCTTGAAGTGCTCATTAAATTATTGCTCATAGCAGGGGGCAAGGATACTTTTGACTAAATTTGTTAGCCAGCCTCCTGCAGTGACTCTCCTCTGGATTCCCCAGCAGGTGTCTCTTTGATGTGCTTATAATAAATTGAATACAACTGGGAGAAATCAGAAAGGGCAATGTTGACAACTGTCATGGCAGGTTACAGCTTGAATGGCAACTGAGCAGAAGGTCTCTCTCTCTTTCTCATACCTCAGATCTCCTTAGCATCATTTCTAGTAGGCATCCAATCTCCATTAGCAAGAGATTCTGGAAAATTGCATTTCTCCGTAAATTCTCTCTCTCTGCTGTAAATCTAATGCACTGTTCCAGGCTACCAGGTCTTCTAGATTAAATGGTTTTGCAACTCTAACAGCATATCCACTATGATAGGCAAAGTGCCAAGATATAATTGGTGATACATAACAGAAATTACAAGCAATATTAATGGATGATATATTTCAAGGAAAAACCCATTTTAATTCCAGAAGCATTTTTATGCCATTAGGTAAAGGGCAAAAAAGTTAATGTTACTAAATATGGTATAATTCCTCAGCAACCATTTTTATCTGATGAATGCTATATATTTATGCAGTACTGCAAATTGCCTCATAAATTATCTCATTTCGTCAGCACTAGAAAATTCAAAATATATGACAACTTTAAAAATCCACTAATAGCTGATAGTTTTGCCTACTACTTCAAATATTGTGAAAGCACACATTTTTTAAATAAAACTTTTAATGCATTAAAATACATATGCATACTAATTTAGTTGGTGATAACAACTGTTAATTTCCCTGAAGTCAGGAAAATAATATCTCATTCCTGTTTCAAGCATTCCAATATCTAATAATGTTTTCAGCTCTTGTTAACATGTTCCTTTGCAATGTTAACTTCTAAGATGAAGGCTTAAAACCCCAAGAAACAGTTAAGACACATAACAAAAGCTGTTTGAAGGCTAAATATAAGAATCAAGAAAATCAAAGAAATAAAAGTTGGAGAAAAACAGATTTCACACACAATAAAAGGCCCTGCAGTCTAGTAAGATGAAAGGCAAAAGCCACTTGATTTGAGGCTTCACTTTTCCAAATCAGTCAAGAAAATTCCTGTTACAGCTGAGGCTGATGCTGCACAATCCATTAGGCTTTTAGGAATCCTAATTTCTGTGATTCTACAAAAAATACCTACTGAGTTAGTAGGAATTAAAGCACTTTCAACTGAAGGATGCCAAAATGTAAGCTAACACTCTGAGCAATAGCAAGTCATTGTGTTCTTGTTCTGAATGACAATTTGGTGCATGTGTGAGACAAGCCAGAGGCCTAACCAGGACTTCCCACAGAGATTGGAGGAACAGGCAGCATGGTATAAACCTCAGAGCAACACTTTCAAGTGCTGTATTTCAAAAATAAATCTCAAAATGTGCATGGTAGAGAGGACAAAGGAACAGAAGGAATTAACCCTCCAAAGAATATTAAGTTTTCATTTTTCAAAAACTTTCTGAAATCCATCATTTATAGAGTAACCAAAGAACAAGAATAAAGCGCACTGATAAACAAAAACATAGCAGTGATGAGAACAGAGCACTGCAAAGCTGTGCAAGAGCTTGTGCCAAATTTGAAGAGTAAGAACAATTCAATTCAATTTTACTCAACATATCCAAACACGGAGAAGATGATATTCTTGGATATTGGGGAAATGATTTGAAATAAGATGTCATATATTCTCTGAAGTCACTCCTCTTAATACACCACTGGGTTATTTTCACTGGTCTTAAAAGTTAGCTGTCACACTATTTAATTGGAAATTCCAAGCCAATCTAAGTTTTCCTATCACGTTCCTGCCCATCAAACCAGTATAATAGCTATTTTAAGGTTGTCCATGCGTGAGAGATCAGTGATGCTGAAAAAAATCACATCACTAAATTATTTGTGTAGTTAATTCTCAAAAAAGACTGAAACAACACAAAAAGCGCAACTGTACACTTACAAAGTAATGCTGCTTCTCATCTTGACTAGGAACCAGGGATTAGAACTTCTATATGCTTGTATAGGTTCTCAGTATACACCAACACGTCTCCTCCACACCCACAACTCCGTCTCCAGCTGTCTGTACTGCAGACAGACATTAACTTAAACACTTGGCAGACCAGGACTTGAAGGCACGTTCTACAATTTCCCACTTGCTTTTGAAACAATATTATGCTATATCAAAAGTTGCCAGAGAGAAAGGACTCAATACTCAAATACTTTGAACTTACTATTAGGGAGAGAATTTGAAAGTCAAAAGGTCTCTGACTTTGGATGCAGGTGACACCAGACTCATATACAACCATCTTTTGCAAATCTGATGCAACATAATTGCCTTTAGCTCCCCTCAAAGCAAAAAAGATATGCTATTTCTCTACCTGCACAACAAAACATTCCATAAGCATCACTAAGAAAAATGGTTGAAAAAAGGCTCAGATTATTTATCCCTGAAGGAAGCTAGTCAGGCGAGACACTATCCACACTGTCTCAGTGTATGGTGATGAAAGGCTCTACAAGAAAATAGTCTGCTGAAAATCTGTTGACTTACAGTGCTACTTGTTTTCTAAGCATCTCCTTAAATCTCCTATTCCATTCCAAAATGTTTTTCCAAAGAAACCCAGAAAAATTACTAAGATATTCCTTCTATTTTTACTCACCATATAAAGAAAAATCATACTAAGACTTAGCTGATTCCAAAGCGAGTCTTTCATTTTTGTCTTGTTGCAAAAGAAAAATGAAAAAACACAACTCATATTTTAGTAAAAGCAATCCAAATACCACAAGAAATGTAGATTTTCAAGATTCTAAATTTTAGTGATTCTTCCTTTAAAAAGAATTCTTCTATTAAAAAATATATACCACTGAAGCAGAACCTTAGAACCTAGAATCAGCTATCAGAATAAACTTATATGAAAAAGTAAAGTAAATCAGTACAAAAGAAATTAAAAAACTCTTTATAAATAGCAACAAACCTTAAAAAAACTCACATGATTATGTTTTTCTTGTATTTTAAACTTTTTTTGCATTGGACAGATATAGTCTCAACCACTTTCTTAACAGTTTCAATGGCTTAGGATTTCAGCATTACAAAGAAATGCTAGCAGAAGGGTTTATCTGAATAGTCTTTTATGAATTTAAGACGAAAACCTTCCAAAACATCTGCACTGGTCTTTTAAATTAAGGCAGCTGGTCATATACTGTATAATCACAGAATCACAGAATGGTTTGGGTTGTAAGACACCCTAAAGATCATCTAGTTCCAACACCACTGCCAGGGGCAGGGACACATTCCACTAGATCGCGCAACCTGGCCTTGCACACTTTCAGGCATCCACACCTTCTCTGGGCAACTAGTTCCAATGCCTCGCAACCCTCACAGTAAAGAATTTCTCCCTAACATCCAAGCTAAACTTACTCTCTTCCAGTAGCACTAAGAATCACAGAAATTCCCGTGAGTGAAGTAGAAACTCTCAACATGTGCGTGATTACAAAGATAAAAATTAAAATATTATAGGAAAAAAAGAGAGGGAGGAGAGAGAAGAGTAAGGTTTCTTTTACTGCAGTGATGATTTGGAAGGTTGTGGCATGCATGAAAATCAAAATAGTTGCTCTGATGCAAGTAGGTCTTCTATAACATTGATATTCTATAACAAACAATAGGAATTTTTAGAAGCTGTTATTCACACAACTAAAACTCAACAAAAATTTAAAAAGAAAAATCTAGCTCTAGTTTTCAAACTCTTGTCTGACTTTAGGGAATCCTTATATCAGCATGTGCCAAAACATACTTCAGTGCCTTTAGCTAAGTAACTATGTGATCTGCGCAAGGTAAACAGTTTGCTGTTGGATTTATTCCTCCTTTTTAAATAGCTTGAAGTTGTTTCTGCAATTTGGCCTTGCCAACAGAGATGCCCTGAATTTTGAGTTAGTATGAAATTCATCACTTGCAAATACTATCTGTAGATATGTGACCTCTATAATTTTATGAATATTTACCTCTAAGATAAAGATTTTATCTATTTTAAGTATTTACCCAGATCTCTCAGAATCAGCCTAAGTTATATCTGAGAGCTAAGTCCAACAGGCAGTTGGATTAGATTGTCATTGTGGGTCCCTTCAAACTGAACTATTCTATTCTGTTTATTTTAAAATAATGGTAGCATTAGTAGCCATTATTGCAGACACAACATTAATAATGTTAATCACTGAGCATATAGAATAGGTGCTTGTCATACACGATAATCAAACTCCAATTTTGCATGCACCAAACTTAGACGCTGAAGCACATACATATGCTATTGCCAAACATGATGAAAGATCTTCGGAAGCGTGGCCCTGGCATTTTTATTTGGCTCTCAGACTAATATGGAAAACCTATAAAATATGCAAATCCTACTTCGGGGTATTCAAAGGCAAAAGAAAATGTATATTGCAAATTAAATGCATATTTGCAGGCTATATTGGAAGCTGAAGTGGTTTTTGTACTTTAATGGATAAAGAAAATACATTATTATGGTAAAACGTAAGTGTCTACACCTACAATTTTAAAAACTTCTTCCCAGATTCTGTCAAATCCTGACAGTGTTCACGTTACACAGCTGTGGCAGAACCTTCATTTTAGAAATCATTAATTATTCCCAGATCTTACCCCAATATTTGATTATTTAGTGACTTAACTGCTAGGTTTTGGGACAACATGCTAGAACTTCGCTTTTCTCTTCTCATTACTAAGCTTTCTAGTAAAAATATGCACCAAGGCTGAAATACAATGCACTGTTCTGTATCAAGCCCTGTGAAGACAAACTAGAGATTTAAAGGTAATGTTGTTATTCTGAAAGGTACAAAAACGTTGTTCACTGTGATGTTAGATGTTTATTTTCTTTGCCAGACTTTAGACATTGAATCACTCACTTGGTGAAGTGGCACAAGTTTCATAGTAAGGAGAATTATAAAAATAGTCTAGGCTATAATTTGAATGCAGGGCATTAAAAAAGTATATGTTGTTCTATATAATGAAAATATACATTAATCTTAACAAGCACTATGTTTTTATCTGTAAAACTCAAACTGATCAACGGATACAAATGGAAAAGTGAATTTGACTTGGCAAAAGGAAAAAATAAAAGATTTGCCCTCATCCTGATGCAAGAATAAAACTCTCTTTTTTTAAAAAATTCATAATAATGATTCCTACTTTTATTATTACTTAAAAAGACTCTATTTCTCCTTTCTCTTTTACAACAGTGAAAAAGGACTAATTCTTACTTTTAATAACCTCATTTGAGTAAATTAGAGGATTAACTGAAAACCTAGATAAGATACAGCTAGCTCAATTTGTTTAACAGAAACATGCTTTAAAAAAACCCTTTTCTCTCATCTTTTAAATAGAGAAATATATAGGGAAGAGAAAAAGTAAGAATATCTTTTATTTTATAGATGTGAAATTAATTACAGAGATAAGTGAGCTACCAAGGGTTATTAAAAATCTTTAAAGAAGTTAAGAGACTGAACACTAGATTTCAGTCCAGTGCTTTATCACAGCATATCATTTTTGAGTGGCACAGCATTATATCTATTATATGATTATAAACATACATACTTACAGCTACCTCTAAATACACAACCTATTTTATTGGAAAACAAACAAACAACTCAACTCACAAGCAAGCATCAGGAGAAAGAAGAGTAATTTTTCCATGTAAATCATGAACATATAATCTGTCTTTTCTTCAGAAATTTACATGCTATCAACAGAATTTTGACCACAGTACTGTGCATGGAAATACTTACAAATGAAGTACTATTCAAAAAATCCTGCTTGCTTATTCAAAATACTGGATTAAGTTCTCACTGAGCTTGAGATGCATTTTAGGCACATGGATAGAATCCAGGGGATTAGAAACAAAACTTACACTGGCATTGGGGACACAGAAAAGAAGTACTATGCTGTAAAATGTATACCAATTCATAAAGGATGAAGTTCACAAAGAATGGCAAGGCTTCTTTGCCAGTCAAATATATGAGAGCTTGAGGCATATTTAACTCTGCATCACACGTGAGATGCAACTCTTCTACTGCTCCTCATCACTGGACACACATCCCTTTGGTTGTCCATGACAGGACTTTTGCTTGCAGCACTACTGTGCATTTCATCTCTGATTCATAATGGATAACAAAAGACCATGCTAGAATAAACAAACAAGGTCAGTGATTTTCATTTGAGCCTTTTATGTGTATATATTGTCTAAGCCTAGCAGCTGTATAGTGACACAATTTGCTTCCAGACAGATCAAGGGAGAGAGTATCAGTTGCGCTCCAGGATTCCTGTCGATTGGGATCAAATCCATAGGTCAGGGAAAAGAAACCTTAGCTGTTCAGAGGCATCTGAGGGGAGTTTGCTGTTCCCGAGGGAACAATATCTAGCAGACTATAGCAAGCAAAGCCTGCTGAAGTATTATGGCTCAGCTACAGTTAAGTTCTCTTTTCAAGTGAAAATATAATAAAAACAAACCCCAAATCCAACCATAACAATGTCTTAAACAGCAAACATTGGACCTGCATTCAGAAACAGTTTCACCCTGCCCTTCTTTAGCATTTCTATTAGCATGGTCCCTTGCCATGAGATAGGAGGTGTTCAGTCCAGGAACTCCTGGATAGGTTTCATCCTTTGAACAGAGGTTCAGCACCCATTTTCAAGTAGAACAATTCAGTGTGTAACAAAGGGTAAATGGTTAAGAAATGATAGCATTTCTGCCTATTAACAGCTACTCCAAAACATGAAGAAAAAGCTGTAAATTTGCACTTAAATCTTCCATGTGGAAACACGGCTGCTTTATCACTAGTTTATCACGCTGCTGAATCACTAGTTTAGCTTCCCCTGTAATGAATTCACTTCTGAGACTTTGAGAATAAAGATACACATATCGGATACACTGTTCTCTCTTTATTAAGGAAAAAAGGTCTTGTTTCAGTCTTAGTTGTGTTTTCCTCAAACAGCAGGAAGAAATAATTCATACCTAATCCAAATATCCTTTAACCCTGAAATTAAGAGTTCAAAATCCAGGCAAAATATTTTAATGTTGATTGCTGATCTACTACAACTGCAACACAATCTGCCTTCACAAAGATATAGGGGAAAAAAAATCCAAATTAATACACAGTAGTTAAAACACACCTGAAGAATACTAAAATAAATTAAAATAATGACTAGAAAAAAAACTATTTGTTTATCCATTTTGGGCCTTTTTTAAATCCAAGATGCTCTTATTATGAAAAGGAATGCATTCTAACATAAGTCCATGCACTACTTCCATTGGTACAATAGCACAGGTAAAGCATTAGAAATCAGTAGTAAGAAATTTTCTTCCTGAGAGGAACGATCGGATACAGCTTTGCATCTTAAGAATGTGTACATCTTTGTTCTGAGGGAGAATGAATCTGAAGGAAAAAACAAAGGAAACACAGCCAAAAAACGCCCCAAAATAAACAAACAACCCCCAACCCCCAAAAAACCAAAACCAATACCACCACTTCTCAAAAAAAAAAAAAAAAAAAAAAAAAAATTT
>VZRE01000608.1:0-21769 GCA_013396775.1 Cephalopterus ornatus
ACAAGGTTCCCTTTGTTGCCTTGGTCTCTTATTCTTACCCACAGGATTTCGACCTGCTCATGGCTGTCCTTCAGAGACAGCTCTTCACACTCAAACCACCTCTTCATGGTAGAGAGCAGCCCTTCTGCCTCTCCTTCCTCCCTTGTCTCTTCTGAACAGCAGTAGCCATTGATAGTCTCATTCCAGTCAAGTCCCAGGTTTCAGTAAGGCAACAAGATCAAAACTTTCCAGCAGCACGGTGGCTTCCAACTCCTCCTGTTTGTTGCCCGTGCTGTGTCAATGTGGTTACAGAATACAGAACATTTAAAGTGTGTTCCAGTGCTGTATGTGAGCTGTGACTGATAGGAGTAAATTTTAGTCTGGAACTGGATGGTTGAGACCTTACAAGTATGTGTGCTGATAGCTAGAGAAGCATGCACTTAGAGTGCAAGATAACTTCTGAGATTAATTAATTCAACTCATATTTCGTAGTATTTATGATTTAGGCTATAACCATAGTTTATTCTATGATGCTAGCCTGAGTATTTCCATGACATAACTCTTTAGACATACACATAATAACCAGGGAACAGCTTCATCTGCAAAACAATGTTACTAAATCGTGCGGAGGAAAGAAACATGGGTGCGGTATTCTAAGTTAGTGTCTTGATCTAGTTCATTATCAGCTTCTAGGCAGCTCTGTAGCACCAGTGACAGTGATGAAGAAAGGTATCATGTAAAAGGGAAAAAGCAATTGAGTAAAATTTGCTTATGGTGGTGTGAACATCAGTACCACAATTCTCGCTGTTGTTGCTATGTCTATAGGGTATCTCAGTGAGCTACTGACTTCTGCTAATTGAACAACAGTTCTGAACTTCTGAGTCATGAAGGGCTTGGCAGAGCTCCTTCCTCCTTATACCACACTATGGAATAAGGATCTGGAGTTTTTCTTCCTTCCATTTTTATTGTCTTTAACTAGTAGGAGCACACTTAATGATCAAAATTGTTTTCTTTCCATTCTGAAAGGTCCTCTAGTCGTTTAAAAATTATGACAGAGAATAATGTTGAATGGTATTTGGATAGCAGCAAGGTTTAAAACAAAAAGTTACTTGTGCCCATTGATTACAGCTGTTCACTGGCCCTGCAGCAGAAGTTCTTCAAAAGAAAAATGGGAATTCCTTCCAGAAGCTTTAATACAGTAGTGGTTTCCTGGTGTCCTTCTATAATCCTTCCACACTTAGACTTCCAAGCTCAAACCCTAATGACAGAGTTGAAGTATTGTCCACACTGCATCTTCATACAGGCTTCAATGTTGTCTTTTCTCAGTGAGAGTGCCAAAGCTGTGAGTAAGCAATTAGGTCTCACTGACCCTTAGCAACCCCAAGTGGCTCTCCATCTACACCATCTGTCCATGGGCCCAGGATTCCCATTTCAGGTCATTCTTCAGCCTTCAATCTCTGCCAGTTTCTGTGCCAGTTTCCAGATCAACTACATCAGCTACTGTGCCTGGCCATGGGTCCTGCTGATCTGGACTGACTCTGACTGACCTACTTGCATCATCACTGTGAAGCTGTCTAGAAATCATTCAGCTGCGTCCTGACCCAGCAGCTGTCACTGGACCTGGTCCTGATCCGATTTCTTTGAACTGATTTCCCAGCTTGGCCTCAGACCTGCCTCATCACCAGGAACTTGCTGTTGGTCTGGGCTCTTGATTGAACCCAATTACCTCTAGGCCTGCCGTGCTGCCTCATTCAGGGGCAGTGGGATGGTGTGCTGGCTGGTGATGCTCGTGCCCTATGAGCTGTGACATCATGCTTGGCTCCTCCCTCTCCATCTCTTAGAGAGCTGCTGGCCATTGCTACACTCAACGCAAACAACTGTTATTTTAATGCAAAAGAATGGGTAAATTTAAGATCTTATTTGTACTGTCATAAGGGTTAGGTCCAGAATAGAGTCTAGATTCTACTCCACACAAGGTGTTAATTGCTGTAATTTATTTAATCATTGTGTTGGTAATCACCAGCTGAATCCTGAAGTTCTCCGTATTTGTACACTAAAATAGCCACTAGATCCCATCTAAACAATGGTTTAGGAGAAGGGACAATGGAAACATGTAGTAGCTTAGCAGTATCAAGGTAAGTGGATGTGTTTCTGAATGATATTCAAATGAGTAAAGTAGCTGTGTATTTCTGTCATGTGCATATTCTTTAGTGGAGTGTGAACCTATGGAAGTGGTAGTTGCAGCTGTTCTAATGGCCCGGAGATAAGAAAGTGTTCTCTAAGGAGAAAGTTACATTACAGTCCCATAGCTGGGCCAACAGCATGATACATTTAAGAAAAACAAGATTTACTTACTTTTCAAGCTGGAGTTGCTGTCAGAGGAAGGAGTAGACTTGTTACAGTTAATATTCAAGTCCATGTAGGTATGTTTGTGACAATTCAAGGCCAAGGAAGAAACAGAAGATGGGCGCAGTAAAACGGTGATGATCATATTTAATTCAGTCTTTTTGCTTACTGTTAGAGAACTTAATGACATAGAATTCAGTTTTGGTAAAGGAAAAGACCTTATTGTCACTTCAGATTTTCTGGGTTTCAGATTCTTGCAGACAGAGCTACACTGAAATTTTCTGAGTGGCACATGCAATTAAATCTATACCAACTTTTTGTATGGCAGCAAATACAAATAAAAATAATGTTTAAAACAGTGTGGTTTTTTAGTAAAGTTAGTTTTGTTATTTTCAAGGTCTAGATTGAAGAAGGACTATGATGACTTTAAAAGACATCCAGACCATGATAAATTTACCAGAGAATTGTGGAGTAATGATGAAAGTGAAGTTGATTCTGGCAAAGAATCTCTTGCAGTAGTATGCGGTAAATCATCAGAGTCTGCAGAACATATAGAAGTTCCCAAAAAAGATCACTCAGACAATGGTAAGCATTTACTGGAACTCAGGAGCTTGAACTTGATTCAGGAGCTGAATCAAGGTGCTTTGGGAACTTAAATTTTCCATGTGAGCTTGTGTCCTGCTTTTTACTTTAATTACTACTGTGATAATACCAAAATAGCTTGTGGTATATCCATCAGATGTAGACTTGAAGAGGGCAGACATGACCAAGATGAAAATTCTGCTTTATTCAAGTGTTTGCCATTTGTTTTTGTGCTTAACTATTTCTGTGATAACATGGTAGACCTGTGTGGTATTTCTTTTTATGGTGGGTTCACCTTGGCTGGCTACCATATGCCCACCCAGCCACTCTGTCACCCCTCTTCCTTAATGGGACAGGGAGAGAAAACAATTTAGAAATGCTCAAGGGTCAAGATACAGACAAGGGGGATCACTCACCGGTTACTGTCACAGGCAAAACAGACTCACTTGGGGAGAATTAATTTCATTTATTGCCAATTAAAAATAGAGTAGGATGGTGAAAAACAAATACAAAAGCTAAACCTCCTCCCCTTTACCATTTCTGCCGTCTTCCAAGGCTCATGTTCATTCCCAATTCTTCCAGCTCCTCCCCTGTTAAGTGGTACAGGAGGGATTGGGGCTGGGGATTGAGGTCAATTCAGAAGAGTTAGTCTCTGCTGCTGCCTCCTCCCCCCTGCTCCAGTGTGAAGTCCCTCCTATGGGATCCAGTCATTCACAAACTGCTCCAGTATGGGTCCTCTACACAGAACAGAATCTTTCAGGGTAAGACTGCTCTATCTGTGTGGGTCCCACATAAATGCCCTTCTTTCAAGGCATATTCACTTGCTGTAGAGTGGCATCTTCAACAGCCTGCAGTGTACATACCTGTTCCAGCATGGTTCTCTATTGGAGAAGGTCAACCTGCTATATCATGGGTTGCAGAGGAATCCATTCCAGTGCCTGAAGCACTTCTTCCCCCCCCTTCACTGACTTTGGTGTCTACAGGCATTTTTTTCCTACATTTTGTCCTCACTCCGCTCTGTCACACCCTTCTGCAAAGCATTTTCCATGAGACATCACCAGCTTAGCTCGACCATGTCCTGCCGTGGATCTGTTTTGGAGCCAGCAGTGTCTGGCACAGGGCAACTCCTGGCCTCTATCCTCATAGAGGACATAGGGCCCTGCTGCCCCACACTGCCAAAACCTCAATGCATGGACCCTCTGTCCACCTGGCACCCCTGCCCTGCATCCTCAGCCCCCTTATCCACTTCATTCATCCCCTGCTCACTGGCTGGTCCAGCTTGATGCTCAGTATGAAACTGGGCATTCACATCTTTGTCCCATGGGCACCCTACCCCACAGGTCTGCCTGTTCTGCCAGCCTAGACTCCAAGCCCTCCTGCTTACCAGCTAGTCTGGCTTGAAGTTTAGCAGTGAATACACACACTGGCCCCATGCACACTGAATTTGGGAACGATACGGACCTTCGCCTCGCAGCAGATTGCACCAGGCACACAGACTGTGACCTCTTGCAGCTCCCCCTTCCTCTACACATCCCTTCATGGATTTGTATAGCTCTACCAATTCCCTCACCCCTCCCAGCCCAGTCTCCAAGATCTCCCCTGGTATATAATGATGTCAGGTGCAAAGTCCAGGTTGATCTCCCTGCAAGGGGCATCTGCAGTTCCTTGATAGCCCACCAATTGGTGTAATTGGTGAGGCTGTTTCTTGTCATTGTCTCCATTTTTATTTTCTTAGATCTGTGTCTCTGTATGTATTTTTTTCCTGGCTTCCCCCTTTTTCCCCTCAAAATAACCCTATTGGAATAAACATTCTCACATTCTCATATGCCATGAACAATTAATGTGAATGACCAGGTTTGGTTTTCCTCACTGTCTCCCGTTGCTGGTCAGGTTTCAGTTCCTGAACTGTTTTTGTTTATTACTTCCTCCTTTCCTTATTACCCGCTTTTATCATTGAAAAAGATCCTTGACCAGATGCCCTTAAAGAAGCAGACATTTCCTTCCATATACCTGTACTCTTGCAAATATTGCCTTTAGTTAGACACTATAAAATTGTTTCAGTTTCAAACATGTAAAATGCAGTTTCTGTTTTAATATCCTTGCAGATGAAATGAAAATGTTAGAGATGAATTTACCTGCAGGAAAAAACAGAATTCTGAAAAAAGAATCAGCTTCTAAAGAAAGCCAGAAGACACTGCCCAAATGCATTAAACGACAGTTCAAGCAAAATAGTTGTCTGGATCAAAGCACTAATGAGCTTTCACCAAGGAAGAAAGCTAAGCTGAGCACTGTTGAGACTGTGGTCCAGACTTCAGAAAGTAGCTTGCAGCCGGATAGTTGTTTGAAACAAATTGAAGGGTCAACTTTAGAGTTGTTTTCCTTGACAGATCCTGCAACATCAGTGTCAAACTTTCTGAAAGGGACCAAGCCCATCCAGGCCTTGCTTGCCAAGAATACTGGGAACAAAGTGACCTTAACAAATCAACCGTCGCCTCCCCCAGGCATAAATGTATCGACTTCTGAAAAGTCAGTTTTACCACCTTTGGAATCATCAGTGATCAAACCAGCATTGCCCTGCCAGGCCAGTTCAAAGACTCCCTTACAAATGGTATACAAAATGCCAAATGGCCACTGTGTACCAATAGATCTTCATAATAGCTCAGTGAAAATTCAAATGCAAACTGTGACTGACCCTAAAACTGGAGAAAAAGTCATGCAACAAGTTCTTATTTTACCTAAGAATTTTCTTCTTCAGCAGCAGGAAGGAAAAATTGTGTCCAAGGACGTTCAGCCACTACAACAAAAATCATCTGAGCTGCATTGTACATCTTTACCAAAAATGTCAAATGTCAGTGTTTCTTTAACACCTGTTCTAGTGACAGGCTCTTCAAATACTACCACTCAGTCACCTACTACAATTTTTAGCAAAAATATTACCCACTCGTCAAAAGTGACTGGTCCCGTGAACACTACACCATCATTGCCTGGTGTAACTTCATCAGGTAACTTACTGTCATCAACAATTAAGGTGAAACAAACTGAAACTGACAAAATCAAGACTACAGTTTTGCCTGCTACATTCCCCATGTCTTTGACTTCATCTACTCTTTCCACAGCTAGCCAGTCCTTGATACCAGCAACAGCATTAAGTGGGTCTGCGAACACTGATTCTGCCTGTCATAGTCTTGCATCGCAGCAGCCAGCTGACTCCTGTGAAACTAGGCAAGAACTGAAGACTGTGTGTGTAAGAGAATCACAATCTATTTTGGTCACAACACGAGGTGGAAACACAGGCATTGTTAAAGTACAAGCAAACCCAGACCAGATTTCACCTAGTAGTTTATCTTCTAGTTCAGTTTTCACTTACACATCTCAACTTCAGGCCTTTCTTGTACCAAAAACCACAGCTTTATCATGCTCTACTCTTCCATCTCTAGCAACAGCCACATCTGGTCTCCCACATATTGGACAACCATCTCCTTCTGGATTTGCCCCCTCAACAGCTTCTTCTGTTAACATTCCAGCTTTCCCAGCTGATTTTACCCAGGCAATGGAGAAAACTATCAAATTCCCACTACAGCAGTCTGCTGCTGGGGACACTTCAGGTCAGGTAATAGAGAACTCCTGCTGTGTGTCCTCTCCTTTATCCTCCGTTTCATTAGCTAGCAAGGTGATGTCCAGAACTCCAAACAGTCCTGTTAGTGTGACTAGCACTGGACAAAATAACACTGTTGTAACTCCAAATTCTTCTGTGCAGCATCAAGGGGATACTAAAACCAAAACAAGTTCTGTTATGCAGTATAAGTCTAATTCAGCAACAAGTGGAGATTTAATCAGTGGTACTCCAGTCCAGAAATTTACATTAGTTGCAAATTCACCAGTTTTATCTCCTTCTGGAGCATCAGGAGTCAGTATTATACCCTCTCTGGCATCCACTGCTGTTAATGCTCAGAAGCTGGTTTTCATTAACACACAAATTGCCAGTGGCCCATCAACCACCAATCTAGTTGCAGAGTCATTGAGGCAGAACCTTCCTCCTTCCCTAACCAAAACCTTTGTTAATGCCACAGAGCAACCACATTTGGTTTTGATTCCATCTACAGTAGGAGCACCAATAAGAATAAATTCATCACCAACTATTGCTCAAGTAAAAGATGTAAAAATTGGACTAAATATAGGTCAGACCATTGTAAATACTAAAGGCAATGCACAGGAGGCCCCACCAGTTAATATATTGCAGTCTGCCATTTCTAAGGGAGAAGACAAAAAGAGCATTGGTTTGGCGCTGTCTTTGACAAGTAGCAGTACTGTGGTTCCTGCTCCAGCTTTTGCTGTGTCGGCTAATGAATCTGTATGTATTGCAACAACAGCTGAAAATGCCTTTACAGTAAAAACAGGAAATGCATGTGTAGAATCTGTTTCAATAACATCAAGTGGGACTTCTTCTGGGACACGGTCCACTGTCTTGACTGGTGGCAATGATCCATCAAGAATAAGGCCAGTTCTGGGTAATCGACTTTGTACATCAAATATTGGAAATATGGGTATATCAACTGTGAAAACAGGACATCTTGCTTCATCTGTGCTGATATCAACCACACAACCAACAGTATCTCCCCAAACCTTAGCATCTGCTTTGCAATTTCCATTCATTAGCTTGCCTGGATCTGCAGCCGCCCCTCAAAAGGTGTTACATACAGTTTCTCAGTTAGCAACACTTCCAGCTCCTCTTCCAGTATCAAAAAACCAGTTGCCCGCACTGCTTCAGTTTCAGTCATCAGGAACTTCACCTGCTATGGCAAGTCACACAAGTATTCACAAACCTCAGAGTGTGTTGCCCTCTCCGTCACCAAATACAGGTAAAGTCATTAGTTTTCCCAGTTCTTCTGCCCTACAATGCCAGGAGGTGCCTCCCAGTACAGAGAAACAAAGTCATGCTTACACTTGTGCTTCTACCGTTCAGATGTCTGCAGCTTCACCAACAAGCAAAACAGGAGGAAGTCAGTTGAATGAGTCTTGCATTCAACAGAAAATAGTCATTAACACCTGTATGCCTTTGGCACCTGGAACTCAGATAATGATTAATGGTACTCGTTTTGTTGTTCCACTACAAGGCCTTGGAGCTGGCAGCCATGTTCTTCTTCTCTCTCATAATACGAAACAGACTCCTTTAACTGTTAACCATGGTCAAGAGGCTCAAGGTGTACCAATTGTTAATCCAATAACCTCAAAAATCATCTTGGCACCAAGTAATTCATTAAGTTGTCAAATATCAAAACATCCCTTGAAAAGCTCTACAAAAATTATGAACTCTTTTGGGGCTGCAGATGCTTTACCCATTGTACATGCAACACCCCAGATATTTAGTACTCCAGCTAGCTCATGTACTCCACTGTCTGGGGTAACACTCTCTGTGTCTTCAGTGACAAAATCTCCTATTAATGTTGTAGCTACATCTTCTGTTTCTGCCATTCATTCTCCGAATTCTCATTTGCCAAGCAACACTTCAGTGTTTCACTTAGACACTTCTATCAAAAAACTGTTGGTCAGTCCAGAGGGAGCCATTTTGAATGCTCTAAATACTCCAGCACCAAAAGTTTCTTCCCTATCTTCATTGCTGCCCCCTGTTGTTGTGTCCACAAGCAGAAATCCTACCACTGTCTTCCCTGCATCTCAATCATCTTGCCTTGATAAACCTGACAAAGCTGCATCCTGAATTTACTGCAAATGAGCCACTTTGAGATTTTGGGGCATTCCTCAGACTTTGGAAGTTGTAACTATTGGATAATTTCTTACAATGTATGAACCAGTTGATTTACTCAACATTACTTAAGGTTACAGTTCTTTCCTGTTCACTTGTGGGGATTAAGAGGAAGAAAAATTTTAGTTTATCAGAAGTTTTCAGAGAGTTCTTTAGTAAAAAGGTCAGAAATGATCAATGAGTTCATTAAACAGGATGGAGAAATCTCACCTTTTGCACATGTTCCATCTTACATTATGGACTGTTTGCCAGTGTGTTTTTGACAGTGTATGTCTTCTTTTATTTGTCAAATTAATTTTTGATCCGTTTCTCTAAGGAAAATATTTATGCATTGTAAAAATGCAATCTATAACATAGAATTGTACATATTCCTGAATTCCTAACAGTCCATACTAAACAATATGTACAAAGAACTATTCTGGCTTATTTATGTTTGGTTTACATAATGTATAGTTTTTTAAGTATTTTAGTAACTTTGGACCAGTGTACTGTTTAGCAACTGCAGAAGAATCTGCATATAATAAATCAAGTTGCTTTACTGCATTGTGTTGGCAATAGTTAAAAATATGTGTATCTGTTACACCATGGCAGAATACATACATACATATATACACATATATATATGTATATGTGTATATATATGTGTGTGTATGTGTGTATACACATATCTTTCTTTTGGTGTGTGGTAGAGTGAAGTTATTTAACCTCTTTTGCTTTTCTCTGCTTTTACATTTCACATGATTTGGCAGGAGTTGGAAGGAATGCCTTCTTGTTGATCCTCGTGATACAGGGTGGAATAACCCATACTTCATCTGTTTGTAATAAATGTTTGGTTATATTGCCTGAATAACTCCAGTGATGTGGTAAGGCTACAAGTGGCTTTCCAAACACCAGTCTAAGTCACACTGGTTGCTGTTAAGGACTCCCATTTTAAGTCTTAAAGCTGTTGAACAGTTCATTATTCTCTTTTTTACAGCCTTGTATGCATTTCCACATGTCTGGTAACTGTAACAAGGTCACTTGTTGGTCTTCCATCTAGCCGTAACAACCTATCCATTTTTTTTCACCAGTCGTACTTTCTAGATCTGTATATTTTTCTTTAGCTTATAATGGGTCTATCTGGAAGGATAGCATTAAAGCATCACATAATATTAAAGGAAGCTTTATTAGTGCTTTGGGGATAATAATATGTTACATAAACCTTCCTTTTTATGCAGTGTATTCAGTATTTGTTGACTTAGTTTCAGCTTTTGATCTGATCAAACCTTTGGGTTATTTTCTGCAGATCTGCCGAGTTCACAGCTGCCTGCTGCAGTGCCCATGGAGATAAGTTTTTTGGTATCTTTTGAGATTTTGCATATAAAGAAAGGATGCCCATCTTATTTTATGGAAGATGATGATTTTAGAATTGCTATCTTTGTATGTGTTGATTTTTTGTAGAGTTTGTTTGGTATTTTTTAGAAACTAGAAGGGAAGATTTCAGAAGAACTTATAAAAGAAAATTGCCTTTTTAATAGCTATGATTTCAAAGGGGATAAAAACTTACATATCTGTATATAGCAGAATTCTTAGACTGAGTTTCAACAAGATGAAGCTTTTGCCTTTGCTCTTCATCCTATTGAATTTTCTACTTCCCTTCCCCTTTTGCTATACTAGTTTGGCAGTTTGGATGTTGAGTTGAAGAATAGGACCACAGCTTACTCCCTCTGTGTCTGCTGCCCTTTGTATTGTTCCAAAAAGTAACTGGTAGCTAGTTAGCTAGAGTTCTGGGAAAGCGGGGGGAAGAAAGGCTTGTGCCTTCTATAGGGACCTTTCCTTTTGCACTAACTAAAAAAATTGCATTGGGAAATGCATCTTTCAATCTTTTCTTAGGGCTGGGAAAGATGGAAGCTGTCGGTTTTAGGATGAGAGAAAGTTTGTTTAAATTTTAGAAAAAGCTACCTGCTACACCTTTGCTACTTCTCATTAAAGGTATTTTGTAATGGATTTTGAAAACACCTAGTAGTAAGTGTGTCTGCCCATCAGAGTTCACAGTATTAAGGATTTTTAAATCTGACTGCATATTACAGTTGAATGCTGCAGTGACTTTTCCAACAGAGGAAGATGGCAGAGAGTGGCGGTTTCTTCATGGACATTTTACATACTCTAAAACCATATATACCAGAAGCTCATTTTATTTCCATTTCACTGGTGGAACCATGGGACTCACTTTCTTAGATTTTTCTCTTTTCTTGCAATGGCTGNTTGGGTGTTTTTTTTTTTTTTTTTTTTTTTTTTTTTGTTCATTTAAATTTGTTGTAGAGTGAATATCTACGTTGTTTGGAAAGCTCAAGGTAGATTCTGCTATTGCAGATATTCTTGATAAGAGAAAAAATCTTGCATGACATTTTTCTGTGTGCTGATGTAGTAGACAGATTTATGCTATAATTGATGCTAATAAAGAGAAAAGTTAGAAAAGCTGAACTTAAAAACTCAGGACTCGAGTAACTTGCCTGAATGATTTCCAAGAAATTTTCTGAATTATTATGATAATATTCTATGATTTTTATAAATATTGTCTAATTTGGAAGACATGTACTTTTACAACATGAAAAGTTTGAGTCAGTTTAATTAGAGTTTTCATAGACTTTTGTTCTCTACTAGACATGTGCTCAGATTCCAAGTCCTATTGGAGAAAGACATGAGACTGCTATGTAATGGGTTTGCATCATTCGTTATGTAAAACCAAATTTTAGTAATTTTTGCGAATAAAATTCCTATTCCCAACACTGTTCTCCAATAATATAAGATTCAGAGGTAAGGTTTTCTTTCAAATGCAAATAAATAACCATAGACAGTTTGCTATGTACCTTCTACTCTCTACCAAATGTATAGTGGTACTTATAACACAAAAAGAACTGTAAACGAGTGGATTATATTCACAGACACAATGAAAAAGCAGAACTATCTGCGTCTTTACTTGAAGTTAAAAAGACATTTAGTTACATATATAAACATAGATATATAAATCAGCCTTTTAAGAAAAGGTGTTCAGCTTTTCAGAGCTTGTAAAATGCCTTACTTTTAGATACCTTCTGGTATTACATACAGCTATTCGTACACTATAATATATACAAAACTGGGTTTATAAGTTACTTTGAATATTTTGAATTATATCCTTTATATGTACCTAAATGAACATGTTCTGCACAATAATTTTGGTTTGCTCTGAGTAGAAAATTACGCTTATTTTGCTTCCCCATTCAAACCCACATGTGTGCGCTGCCATTTTCTCCTAGGGATTCTGCCCCTACCACATTAGGAGCAATTAAATGTCACGTGTATTAGTTGTTATAAAAGTATCTGTTCAAGTCTGTTACTGCCAAGTCATTCAAACCCATGCTGATTTCACTGTGTGGCGTAGCAAAGGGTACAATGTGAAAAGGAAAGCAAAAATTCTCCTGGTAAGTGAAGAGAAAATAATTTGTCTCATGGGAGTAGGTCAGAAAATTACTAAAAGCTAGCATTTGAAGGGCATCCATCGCCTTACCACGGAGTTAGTTCCATAGTTGGTTTTCTTTCTGTTTTGTGGTAGTGCAGAATTTTAATTGCCCAAAATGATTTTAAATTAATTAATCATTTTTATTAAAGCACAAATGTTCGTCATGAATGAAACTGTTTCCTTTAAAAAGAACAGCCAGAGGTGCTCAAAAGGACTCAAACCCATGTCGCCTGTTGTCTGTAAGCTGCACCTGAAGAGAGTTAACTGACTCAAAGTAAGATTAATAATGCTGCATCAGACTTTAGGTCCATCATGTCTCTTGAAGCAGTCAACAGTAGCATTCCAAAAGAGCACAATAACAGGCCTGAATAATCTTCTAGTATCCACTAATCTGTGAGCCAGAGTCTTCCTCATGCAGCTGTGTTTTTCTTCAATTTAATAGCTTTCAGTGTGTTTCCCTGGATAAAATGGACCAATCCTTTCTAGAATTCTTGAAAGCATGCAAACAAACTGTTGCCATCCACAGCAACTAGTGCTAATGAATTTGTAAATAAATATTTTTTGGTTTCAGAACCTGGCATCTGCTAGTTTCATTTGATGCAAATAATATTTATATTGTAAGATGCAATAAGCCTTTGCTGTTTAGTCATTTTTCCATGTGCCCTATGTAGACCTTTGCCATGTTGGTTGTCTCTTCTCTAGAATAAAGAGAAATAGTGAATTCAATTATTTCTTATATGGAAGTAATTAGTTGCTGTCATTGTTGTGTGTGCCTTTTTCTGTTTTACTGTGTCGTTGTGGGATCAGAAGAGTGCATGTTCTAAAAGCACTGAATCTATTCAGCAGTGTGTTTATGTGTCTCATAATTATTTCAATTTTTGTGGGTTGATTTCTGACTATTATTTAGCATTGTACTAACTTTTTCATAGAAATATTAATTTTAAACCAAATACACATCAGTGTCAAATTCATTTCATCCTATAAAACTGTACCACTTTCAGAATATCATGACTATAAAGACATGGTCTTTAAACTAGACTATTGAAACCAGTGCAAGTCTAGCACTCTCCTTGTTCCTGTTTTTGTTTGGTTTAGTTCTCTTGAAAATGTAAAAGGACAAGTGAAGTTATTTTGATGATGGTTTTTTAACTCGCCTTGTTTTTATGCATAGAATACAAGGTTAGGTCTGTATATTAGGGGCATGGTCATTTTATACACATTGACATCCAGATAAAGATTTTTTAGTTGTTGAAGAGGCTACTTTGTGATACAGAACATTGTTATTTTAAAATATTTTCCTTGAAACCACAGTGGCATAAAAACAAACTTTAACATCTTGATAGACACGTATTTTCTTCTTTTCTCAAAAAATGGAATTGTCTGGTCAATAGACCTGGATATCTGGCATAAACTTGGCAACCAGGACATTGTTTCATATCTGGTTGTTCCAGAAGTTCTTCAGAAAGTTGGTGTTCTTACAGCCTCTTTTACTACAATCTCAGCTGAACTGAACATGTTAAATGAAAATGGTATGTAAAAGCAGTGTAAAGGAAATGTAATTAATTGCTATAGTATTTCTTGAAATTACATTTGTTACACAGAAGGTCTATTAAAATGTGCATAAATGTGATTTTCCACCTTTTACAGATGAAGGCAATGAAGTACTGAGTTTTCATAGCAACATGGAGGAACTGGGAATAGAATCCTTGGTCCCCTGAACTCCTTCCAGCATCCCATCCATTACTGAAGGTTAGACAACTAGATTACTGCTGTATTTTCCCCTATTCTTGCTTTTTACAAAGAAGAAAAAATTATTTAGAAAATGAAATTGTTTTCAAGAATTTGAGGGGCATTGACAGCATTTATAAAAATTAAATAGCATGGGGAAGCAAGATAGTAAAGAAACAACTGTGATTTTTGTGATTGTCTTCAGTCTTTAGAACTTTGCTTTTCAATATCAATGTTATAAAAAGAAGACAATACACTTCTTTAATTGTTCATATTGATTCCATCTAGTAGATAAGATCAGACTACTTTGGCTGTCAGTAGCTCATCAGCACCTGGTACCAGAATATACGTTGAGATCCCTCCACATAATGTGCTGTTATTTGTAGAATCATTCCTCACTCCTTTTTTTTCTAATCACATGCAGCCGTGAAATAAAACATCAAAGAGGGATTAGTGACAGGGTATTACTATGTAGCCACGGGCCCTCTTCCTTGTAATAAAGAAAAAAAAAGAGTGGAATTATTATATCAATTTACACAGTATAAAAATCAGTTATTTTTACTATTATAGTTAGTTACTGAGAAGAAGGAATTGCTTACATCTATTTATAAAAACTCTTTTCAATTCATATTAGCAACACACAGATCCTAAAATTACAGTAGTTTGAGGCTTGTCTGGCCAGTATTCTGTAGTTCATCTACATGCTATGCCTTCAAAATATTGTTCTTGCCTCTAGAGTGCTTTTCTGCGAAGTGATCTCAGAAGAGCAAAGTGATCTCAGAAGAACAAGTGATCTCAGGGAGAGGCCTATCAGGAAGTATTTTCCTCTTCCATGGCCTAAGAAATTGATGCAAAAACATAATCTTTTGTTAAAAAACAGCCCATATTTGAAAGTGAGCTTCTTACTTTGGCACATGAAATGCAAGTGATACATTTCAGTACAGCAGTCCGGTTCTTGTATGAGCTGCACCTTAAACTGGGCATTTGTCTCACTGTGGCCAGCAGAGAATGCTTAGTGGAAAGAACAAGAAATAATCATTTATGAGTTAGTCTTCCCCACTGTGTACACACATCATCCAAAAGTAATTCCAGGAGAATTTTATGAACTCATCCTGAGCTTGTCTGTGACATGAAAGAGCAGATTTTGCAGCCAAAGAATCAAGTACTAGAAAATGGTGAGCAGTAATTCAGAGAAGCAGAGTGGAAGAAAAAAATTACATAAAAGCATAAAATTGCTTCTCCAGTTTAAGAAGTGGTAGGAGAAGCTAAGCAGCTGAACAGAATCCTGCCAAACAGCAGAAGTTTTGAATGAGGAGTTGACTGAAATATCATTGTTGTCCTTCCTGTTGGTGAGGCCAAAATCTAAGAAGTGTAGATTATGTAGGCTGCATATCCCAAGACTTAAAAATGTAAGAAAGGCAGGCTTCTTAAATCGGTGTCAATACCAAAAATGTTCAGGAAGAGTTTTCTGGGGATACAGAAATAGGAGTAATAGGCAGGCATCTTATACCTTCTAATCCTTGCAAGGATTCCTCTACAGGAGATTAATGGTCAGGGAATATTATATTATTATATCACTTACCATATGATTTTGTTGTTTTTGTCCTGAAGCAGTTCCAAGTTTTTTCTGAATATGTTTACCAGATGACAATCCTAAATTTCCTCCTGAAAACAACTGCACAAGCAAATCCAGCACTGAACGGTGTCTAAAAAGAGCAGCTGTTTCACTCCAGAGTGTGAGGAGCAATGAGATGATTGGGGTGTATGTGATGGTGTGCAGAAATAACAATCAATTACTTCTGCCAAAATGAGTGGGAAAGGACAAACCGATAAACTTGGAAGATTAGACCTTTTTCTTAGAAGATGCTTTTCAACAAAAATGTGTCAGATCTTTTCCCTAATAGCTACAAGAGTGCAGTGGATGGTAAGGTAAATTAAAAAAACGAACCGGGAGGAAGGAAGGCTGCTGTGTAAGCAGAGAACATAGCAAACATGCAGCAGAGCAGTCTGTTTCTCACATCCAGAAATGGAAGATAGCAGAGGTGAAAAGACCTTACAGAATTAGTATTGAAAGACCATAGTATTTATATTAGGCCATCAGTCTGTGTCTTGTACTGATTTGAACTCAACTCTTGTTTGATTTTAAAGGCAAGAAAGTGTACTCTTATGTCATATGAATACATAGATGTACACTAACAAAGTAATGGATATTTTACCAATATTATACATAAGCATGAATCAAAATATTCTGGCAATGTTATATTTTACTGAAAAATGATAACCAATATGGCTAATACCAATACAGTGTTTAAGGCCAAGATAATATACATACATCCCCAGCTGCAGCAGGAGTTAAGCCGAAGGATATTGCTGAGGTGAACGTCACTGGACTGTCTACTAACCAGCTGCAAATACCAGTCCTGTTACACTGAACTGGTGAGACTCTAAAATAAAGTGAGTGCTTCCTGTGGAAAGTTCTTGGTACATTCTTTTATCATAGCTCTGTGACATATGTGAAGTGTACCCTTCTGGTGCATGGCTTAGTGTGTATTTTGCTACATGGTTCGGGATGCCAGGAGGATTGAACTCATCAGAACCTGCTGCATTTTACCTTTCTGCAATGTCTGGGGTGGCTGACCAATATTCTGGAATCTTTGAAGGCTACTCTGGGGCTTGTAACTGCATTAGAAGGTAGATGATCCATACCAGGAATCCAGACATAGACAATGCAACTGCTAGTACCACTGTAATATAGCGATCTGACCAAAACACGCTGTGTTAATGAGAGGCCTGGTTTTGAAGGTGTTCATTGCATCTTCATAAGAGTTGCATGCATAGCTGTGAAGTTGCTAGGATCTTCATGAACACATAAGCTTTAATGACAGTGTGTCTATTAGTCTGATGGAATCAGTTTAATGCAGACCAGTAGCAAGCAGAGCTTCATTCTCCAGCTATAATCAGCCACCTGTCTTCATCACCATCCTGGAGGAAAACTCAAAATGCCCATGAATTTCTTCATTAGCTTTTTTTTATGGGAGAAAATAAAGCACAGATATCATCTTTGTTCAGACTTACAGTTGTAATACAAGGCATCTGATTTCGGACAGATTGCAACGAGGGTAAAAAACAGGAGCAGAAGGTATTTGACTTTTACACCCTCCCTGTTACATACACAACCATACCAGATAAATTATAAATCTAAATTTTGGTGAGCAGTTGTTATTCTGGGGTCGTATAACTATGTAATATGAAAACCTTTCCTGGAAGTTTGAAAACTCTGTGCCATGTTCTCCATGTGGGGTTGTTGAGACATTTCTATGCATTTCTCTTTCTTTCTAAGGGAACAGACTTCCTGGAAGTTTTTAGCTTGTGTTTGGTAAAGTGCAGTGTTACTGAGTGTGATACAGAAAATACATAAAATAGCCAGTTCTTGCAACATGCAGCTTTGGCAACTGCAGGTTTCTTGCTTTCACATTCTGACCTGCCTTGTGTTGGTGTTTAGTTAATGGATCAGCAGCCAGACTCTGCAGTGTGCTATCATTGGGTATAGAGCCAGATTTGAAAAACAGAATTTGCAATGGTGTTCAGTGATGAAGTTTCCACGTATATAATATGGTGCTCTGTGAACCTCTATTTCATGTTCTTATTTTAATGCATGAATTAAAATCTGAGATCACTGTCTACCTGTGTCTATTAAGAAAGAATACTGCTTTCATGGGGATTAAAAATGGGAGAACTTTTCTGAAAACCAAAATAGGACTTATCTATCCTTTAAGTATCTATAAATTCATGTCAGAGTGTAATAGTTCCAGCTCTGGCTGATAAGCAGTTTTAACAATTTGACCTTATGTAGTTCTGGAAATAAATTAATGTTTCTGCTTCATCAGTGTTACCTTCCTTGTGAGCTTTTGCAATAGCTGGTAACAAATTTAATGCCGACACTACTAAAAATGTGTGGAATCAAGTAAAGCTTTTTGAACTCTTAGCACTTTACTTCTCTATATTATATAATCTCTGCGGAAATTGACTTTTGTCTCAGCCATGAATGTGTATGTCAGTTCTATTCCACTGTAGCATTACACAGTCTTTTGAAAGAATGCTGCCTTAGGGTAGAGAGATGCAGAGCACAGAGTTGCTAAAGATATTAGCCTCAAGCTTTAGCTTACCAGTTTTGCAAAAAAATTAGTTAGCCGTTGTGTTCTCCATCTCTAGTGCTTACTAGCTATAAGCTGGAATTATGTATATTTTCCTGTGTATTCTTCTTCCTGTCACTAAACAAGTCCACATTATTTTTCCTTAAGGTATGTATTGGAAATGACACAGGTAAGACAGCTCTTGGAGTTAAAGTACCTCTCTTATAAATATATCAACTAAATTTATAAAACCACATATATAACCTTTCACTACAATTACTGATATTTATTACCTTCCAATAATTTTATATTGTCTATATAAGCATTTATATATTAAGTACATCTTTATATAGATACGTTATATATATATATATACACACACACCTTATATATACACCTTAAAACAAAATAAAAGCTTTAAACACAAGGCAGATTTACTTACCTAACATAAACTCCATATATTAGATATTATATAGATATTAGATATAATAAAAACATGTATCTAATATAACATTTATAAGCAATCTGTGGAAACATCTAAATAAGCACTTTTATTACAAAAACTACATGTGTCTTATTATTTGATACCATCTATGGAGTTTATGTTAGGCAGGTAACTCTGCCTTGTGTTTAAATTTTTTTTTGGTCTAAGTTGTTTGTATTTGCATATTTGGTGACAAAGAGCTGAATTCTTTGCTAAGAGCAGTTAATAGCTGCTTTATGAAATTAGTTTTCTTCTGTTACTACTTTTCAGTTTAACGAATGTTGAACAGTTTTAGCTGCCTCCTGCTGCGAGATACCAGGCCTTGTGTATCAATCTGTTGATTTGCGTATCATCTTAATTAATAATCTGGCAAATAAGCAATAACAAAAAGACTAAGTAAAAAATAACTATCAAGTCTATAGAGCTAATTTATGCGCATCACAATTCTTTGAGTTTAGTTACTGCTAGTGTTCTGGCAGGCTGGAAGAATTAACATCTTGAAGTCTGTTATCTTCTGTATTCTTCAGGTAACATGGTTTTCATGCATTTTCTCATATTGTTTCATCATATTAGAAACAGTTGATATGTAAAGCTCTTTATCTGCCAAGTTCTCTTGCTCTCTCACAAGAGTGCCGTAAGGAAACTAGAGGTGATGTTGTTATACTCGTTGACTGATATGAAATAATACGGTCTCTAAGCAGTATTTTCTAGGTTACCTGGATTGTTTTATTGATTTATTTAAGGAATTAATTTATTACAGGAACATAAACAGGTGAAGTGAGGTAAAGGCGTATTGTAAAACATGGTTGCTTTTTGGACATTAACTTTAAAACTGCTGGTAAGGAAAACAGCCTCTAACAGGCTATGTAGTCAAATGGGTTTGTTCATTTTGTGACAGATTCTTGTGCATCATGTTTTAAGGAGTAGTTTATTTATATATTTTTTAAGGGAAGAGAGGCTAAATGAAAAAGATGAAAATAAAGGTGCCAGCACTTTTTACTCTTGATTGATACTGAATAATATGTACTTACACTTGGTACATCTGTGAAGGATTCAAGATGCCCAGAGCATGGTGTATTAATCTGATCCCAAGAAATGAAAAGCTTAAACCAAAAGCACATTCAGATTTATTGAGGCATTTCAAAAACCAGGTCTGTAACTAAGCGGTTTCAGCAACTGCTAATGAAAGCGTGTGATTTTTATTTTCTATGATTTTAGCTGTAAGAAAGTTAAGCATGTACAGGAAATTAAGAGGGAGCATGAAGAGTTTAAAATTTCATGTTATCATGGTGCATAAGGTGGCGGTGACTGATCTGCAGCAATTTTGTCATAAGCTGGTGGAGCGTCAGGTACCTGTGGTAAGGAGAATGGGAGTGAGAGATTGAAAAAACCAATTGAGGTACAAGAATATGACATTAAACGTGCAGCAAGCTATTTACCACTGTATTAGATATGGTTCAGTGACTTAAAATAGCTAAGCTCATTCACTGCGTCTACTTTTTTGTTAATATGTTTTCTGGTTTTGCATCACATTCATTTTATTGGAACTATTCATCCAAAGAAAGATTTTTCACTATTGTAAAGGCAGGATTTTATTTTTTTTTTTTAAGATATAGGGGGTTTTATATTGGTAATTCAGGTAATATTGAAGCTTTTCTGTAAGAGTCTTGATGCAGGCATGTTGTCTTATTTCTAGTGTTAAAAATTTGAGCAGTTTATTTAAAACTGATTATAAATTAGCCTTTTCCCTATTCTAAAGCCATTTAAACACACCCATTTCTTTATATATACTTATCACTTCATTTAACTTTTTGACAGTTATAAGTTTGAATGTTCATCTGTCCATAATGATTAGATGAGCTAAAACCTTGAAGTTTTATAACATTCCCTGACAATGCTTGTCAGAATATAGTAGTACTAGTCATAGTCCATTTGTTGTTTGTCAAAATGGCAGAACACCTACTGGAAAATGTTAGATTTCAGCATTCGGGTGTTAGATCGTTCTAATAGTTTGCACAATGACCATACAACTTTAGAATAAATGTAAGGGAAAGAAATTAATTTTTAAAAGAAAAATTCTAAATAGTACATTTTAAAAACCTCTTTCACAGTAAAAATTGTTCAAAATAGTACTTTCTAAGTTGATGTAGAGGTATTGAAGACTCTACCTAGAGAGCACACCCCAAGGAAGAAATAATTAATTGCCCATTTACCAATATTGTCTCACCATGTCTTACTGTGTTTAAGTAAATGAGACCTTGAGTTGCAACTTACCACAGAAGTAAAGTTTCTGTACTCCTGCAGAGTCATTTTGCAGTCCAGTATTGCTCCCTCACCTACCACGTTCCGTACTGTGCTCACACTAGAGCTTTTGCTCTGTGACAGATCATAAAGAAACATGGGGAAGATGAAAGGAAGAAGCGACTGTGAAGTTGGGGCAAATTACACATCATTTAATATTTGACAGCACATTTACAGTATGTATTAAAATCTGGAATTAGGACCAGACACAATGCAAGTAAGTAAGAGAGACAATTTACCTATCACTTTTAGCTGTCTCTACTGAGACATAGTCTTTCTCCTGTGTTATCCAACTACATTGCCAGAAAAATGATCATCCCATTTTTTTAGGTCCAGGACTACTGCAGGAACTGACATCTTCTTAGGTATCTGAATGCCTCCTCATTTTTATCCTACCCATTTCTTTCTTTAATCTCCAAACTTTTTTTTTTTCTGTTTTCCCAACATTTCTTTTGTGCACATTCTGTATCAGTACTCCCCTAGCCAAAAAAAAGGCTAAGAAAGATGTGATTTGCAAAACCAGAAAGTAGCAGTCAGCAATGAGAAGGAATTAAAAAGGAGATTGTGCTTTTTGCCATGATGTACAAAACAGGCATTTGGTTTGATTTTTGCAGGGTTTTTTTTGAGTATTACCTTTATTTTTGCAACATCTTACTATGAAAGTTCAGGCTTTATGTATTTTGCCAGTTGATAAATGTGTTGGATAGATAACTGGAAAGGGAATGGGACAAAGTTATGGAAAACAGGAAGGAAATGTATTTGCTGACTTAAATGAGAGGTATGCTGTTTTTTTTAAATCCCAAATAGTCATATCTTTTTCAAAATATTACGATAACTAAAAGACACTAAAAAGATACTAAACCAAAGATTTGGATAAAGCCTGGTGCTGGTACCAGCTGGGGTAGAGTCCATTTCCTTCTTAACAGGAAATGATACAGCTGATAGAGTGCTGTGTTTTGGATTCATTTTGAGAA
>VZRE01000609.1:0-14665 GCA_013396775.1 Cephalopterus ornatus
TAAACTATGATATTTGCTAACTTCTGAGATCTCAAATGCAGAGATGCGGAATGCAAGCAGAATTCTCTGTATCTGTTTAAGTAGACTACTCCAGCGTTTTGTTCTTCTTGTGTTACCAAATGCTACCACTTAGTCAGGTGAGGACTGAGAAAAATCCATAGGGTTTGCTTTAGAATCTTCACATACTAATTACAAAGTTTAATTTTACAGTGTACTTTTACTGAACTACTTCCCTTGAGAGAGAAGTCATATATCCAATTTACCTACTTAAAAATATAAATTATTAAAAGAAAAGGAATATGTTTCCATCTGATGGTGAAGAGAAAAACAGTCAAGTGGACCTATTCAGACAAAGGTGACAGTCTGACAGTCCAGAAAATGATCTTGTTAACAACAGTTCCTTAAAACTAGAGTCAATAGGCAAATAAATACAAGGACAGAAGATGAATTAATGACCCTTTCCTTGCAGTTTTGGATGAAAGTGAGAATGACAATGTAACTTGGAATGGGAGCAAAGAGGGTTTTGGTGAAAAGATAGGGAATTTGCTTTTATCTATGCAATGCAGGAGGGTGTTTTGGAGAGGCAAAACTAAGTGCAGGAATAAAGTTTCCTAGTTCTGAACTGAAATCCTTTTTAAAGCACAAGAAATTTAGCAATGCATCTTTATAGTTTCCTTTTATCCAAAAAGCAACTTGTCTTCCAGTAAATTAAATAGCTTCTGTTCTAATTCTGCCAGTGACAAGGAACAACTTATGATGGCAATAAATCTTCCTCAATGAATTATTGCTTAACAAAACATTAATATTTTGCTGAAAGACATGTAAAAAACATAACAACTGTGGAAGCTTCAGAATGTGAAAATTGGGAAATTTTCATCTAGGACTTACGTTCTCCATTTTCATACTTTTCCTCATTTGCTACTGGAAAGATTAAGTATAGAAATTCTGTTTGTGAACAGAAACTCCATTATACTCACAAAATCAGTTTCCATCCATGCAAATGCCAACATAAAAAAAAAAGTAAGGTTTCCCATGCTACTAGGCCACATGAAATCAGATGTCTAGATGTTTAAATGTTCTAGTTCTTCTGCAACTACCAGTTCTGAAAACAGAAAGCAAAGAAGCTCACATCTAAACTGGAATTTAACTCCACTTTTTTTTAAGTGGAGGAGTTTGAGCTTCCACACACCAGTAAAGAATGCAGACATTCAAATCAGAGGTGGGGCAGACCCAGCACTTAACCTTTTAGTTTCTGGTAACCAAGGTCTTCAAAATTCTCTAAGTAATCCTAAGTGACTTCCACTGTAAAGAGCTGTGTATTATCACTCCTTATACTAGGTGCCAGTGTCCTGAGGTCACCAACAGCCCTGACTGTCCCTGTCTGGCCTGCCTGGGGCTCCACTCACCCACCCACGGCCCAAGACCCCATCTCAGACCCCTGGGACTGTCAGCGCCTGCCCACAGCCCTGCCCAGATGGTCCATGGACTCCATCATAGCTGCCCCCATTCCCAGGGAGGAGCCCTATGCTCAGGGCTGGGGCTTCCCACAGTGCCCTTTGCTCTTGTCTGGTGCAGTGGGACGGCTCTGGCTGCCAGGCTCTGCCTGGTATGATCAGCTTCTGTCCCCTAGGAATCCGTCTTCTTCTGGGCATCGAGGAAGAATTGTAGGAGGAGGAATGAGGAAGATGCTGCAGATGGGATCAGATGCTGCAGACAAATTACTTTCTGGTGCTGACTGAGCCTTGTCAGATCTCTGATTCCCATAGTCATTGATCCCATCCCACACTGACCTAGTCTCTCCTTGGAAGGGTTTCCATCAAAAACTTAATTTCAAAATTCAAGAAACAGCAGAAAAGGCAAAAAGAAGCAGAAAGCAGCAATAGGAGAGAAAATGCTTTTGTTAAGCTGCTGTTCTTTGCTTTAATAGACAAATTTGTCTGAAGTTCTCATGTTCTTTTGTTTGCTTGCAATTATGGAATTATTAAGTATTGTAGAGTTGTTTTTGTTAGAAACTGTTTCTTATTAGAAATTGCCAGTTAATTGACCACTTTTTGTATATCTTTGCAAAATATACAATAGTAGCAAAGTAGCACAGGTCAAATGAAAAAAATGATGATAATAGATGTAAAATGTCAAATGAAACACTGGTAATAATAAATGTAAAATAGTTATTTTGCTGAACAATTTATATTGAACTTCTAAACAAAACTTTCTACAAGCTTCATTTGCATGCAGTGGCAGAAAGGCACATGTTTTAATAAATGCATTGCCTGGGAACTGAGGAGAAAACTACTGCTGGTCTCATTATAGTGCCTCTCCTGTGAACTTTCAAATTGAATAGGAACCTTCCCCCAAGATGGTATTTCTGTAGGTAATCTTTCAATTCTGTTAAGCAAACATAATACTTAGAGCACATTGGGAAACCAGCACATGACCTCTAACTGATCTGCTTTAGGATCTGAAGAAGAAATTATTTGAGAAATCTAGCCAAACTCAGACTTCTATATGTATTTCTTTAGAGCCTTTGCTCATGATGAATTTTTTGTAATACAAAGTCTGACCATATTTTTTGAACTCAAAGTATAAGTATCTTAAACTCACTAACAAATGATGTAGCAACCAGTCCAGCAACACCAGTTCTAAAATAATACACTAAATATGTCAATTATACACCTACACTAAGTTTCTTCTGTCTTTGAGTCAGCTTATTGTCTGTCTTGACAATGCCACTGACCAGAGTGTCAGATGATATAAATGAAGATAATAATATCGAGATATTCCATTTACCCTAGCTTTACTATGGTTTACTGGCTTTAAATCTTCGTGTAATTGCTTTGATTGGACACAAACGTAACAGCTTACTTCTAAAGCAGTGTTTCAAGCAGTGGTATTGATCGTTTCATGTTTACATTCTTCACTTCTGGTGGCTGCCTGGGGAACTCTTGTGAAATTCCGCTTACTAAGTTGGCACAGAACTACTCAGTCTCACCTCCAGTTTCAAGCCAAGTGAAACCCAAAGATATTTCTGAGAACAGTCATGGCATGTTGAAATAGGAGAAAATTACTTCCTTGTGGCTAAAAAAATTTAGCTGACCCAAGATTGGTGTAAAGGAAGAAATTAAGTTAAATGCAGCACTATTCATAATTTGGGAAATCCAAAGACATAGGTAAGATTAACATTTAAATAGAATATTTCAGAGAAATATGTAATGACTGTTTTTTAGTATTGGTGTAAAAAAGTAATTTTTATTTAAGTAACAACATAATGCATATTTTCTACGATTTTTTTCTGACTTTATTGCCTGTACACACTTAAAAAGAAAATGCAACAGAAGAAATACAATCAATATTTCTGTAAATGTTAGCAAGATTCAGCTCAAAACTTTTCTGGAGCAAAAATATGAAGAGTACAGAGCCAGGGAACCAGCAGAACAGAGATGAAAAGCCTTGAAGAGTCAGGCCATTGTAAGAAGGTGTGGGACAAGAAGGCACATCTCCTGCTGATGGGAGGATTTGGTGCTCCTGCAATTGTCACCATTGCTGACATCTCAGCTGCTTTCTTGGCAACAAAAACTGCAGCCAGCTTGCCTTTTCAGGGCTTTGCATTGATAAAGTAGTCATGGACAGTGTGCTGATTAACTCTTCTCCTCCTGCCTCTACACTCTTACTAGTTATTATAGAAGCCATGTTGGTTTATTGTATTTTCAGAGGTAAAGATTCTGCCAAACTCTGGAAGAGGAAGTGGGAGGCAGAAGAGGCTAGGAGGAAAGAGGCATTAGGAGCTTGACCAATAGCTGTCCTTGTCTTATGTATCACTGTACTAAGCTTCTCTTAGAGAGGTGTGCAATGACAGCTAAAAAACTGGTCTCTGCTTTTCCATACCTGTTAGAAAGCACAAACATAGCTTTTGAAATACTCATGCAGCGCCCAAACACACAGCTCAATAGTTTATTTATGGTAATGGCCCAACCCTGGGTGAACAAATGGGCTAGTTTAGTATGTAAAATAGTAAATAAAACTGAAAGAGAGTAGTTTAGATTAGATATTAGAAAAAAAATCCTTTTTGTGATGGTGGTGAGACACTGGAAGAGGTTGCCCAGAGAAGCTGTGGATGCCTCATGTTCAAGGCCAGGCTAGATGGGACTCTGAGCAACCTGGTCAAGTGGAAGGTATTGCTCTTCATGGCAGGGGGTAGGAAATAGATGATCTCTCAGTTCCTTTCTGATCCTAGCCTGTCTATTATTCTGCTAGTTACATTCCCTTTTTTTTTTTAATCTAAGACTTTTAGTCATTAGTATGTTCTAATACAATTAATGGCAATTTTTAACAGCAATTTTTTGATTTTTTTTTCACCTAAGTTCCAATACCAATATGGAAACAACCAAACTCTGTCCTTCCCCAGTGATGTGATACAACACGCTCAAGCTTCTCTTCAGTCCATGCACTAGAACAGAACACCCTTAAACTGCTCCATCACTGGCACATGCTAGACACCTTATCTTTGATTGCCATCTCCTCTTGTTGCAAATTTTTTGAAGTTGTGGTGCAATTGTCTTCTCTAGAGACATGCACTGAAAAGGCTGGTTTCTCCTCTTGCTCACATCACTGAGATTTCTGGGACACAGTAAAGTTCTTAACACACTGCTGCAAGTTTAACAGGGCCGTTGTTTGGCAGCTGGCTGAAACACAGATATTGATCTAAGCTCTACTGACTCATTACACAGACTAGACCAGATGCCTGTGCTTTCAATTTATGATGAAGTCACAGGCTAATAACCATTCTGTAATGGAATGCATTATTCATCGGTAGCCACTAGGTGTTCTTAGGCTTTTATAAGTTAGAAATTGAATTCAAATATTGGGTAACGGAAAGATTTCTAATGCACTGAACTTCTTTCACCTTTTTGTGAGACAAACATGCACTTTCAATTTTGTTTTTGAAAACAAACATCCTCAAATAAACAAAATTGGAAAAAGAGAAACATAGATTCTAAGGTATTTGTTTTATGAAATAAATAAACATTTTCCTAAACACATTATTAAGAAACATGATGAGATCTAAATCAACTTAAACTGGCTAATCGAGTACTAGCTTGCAAGCTGATGAAGTTCAAAGAAGCAGCAGCATGTTAGGTGCCAATGTGTAAATGCCTGTAAATAACAAGGCTAAACAAAACAGTAGTGAAATAAGTTAATATGGATTCATCCTATGACACAGAATACGGAAATGACAATAAACCCTGGCAAAATGTTGTTTTGTTTTTCTTGGCAGTCCAATTTGGAGGCCTCTCCTTGAACTTCCAAGTATCAGGACAAGTGAAATTTTACTCTCTCTCTCTCTTTCTCTCTCTCTCTCTCTCTCTATATATATATATGCATACTTTCTTCTCCCTTCTTCTGGACAATTTAGACTTTTTTTTTGTTTTGTTTTTTTGTTTAAGATTACACATTTAAACATGCATTTCAAATGCAAAGTTATAGCATAGTTATACTCTGGTTTTAATATGTTTCTACATATTCTTACCAAAAATTGATACATTAGGCTACATGCTTTATAATCTAAGGAAATGGACATCTCATCAGTATTTGATTTAAAATTCTTTGCTTCTGGAGAGCTAGGTAAATTATAGTGAAAAATGTTTGGTGTTACATCTGTTCCAAATGTCAGCTGGGGCACGAGTTAGCACAACTTGTGATCTTGACAGCTAACATCAGTAGCAAAAATGGTGGAATCTTTGATCAAAGACTAGTTGAGATGGGACCACATTTGCCAGAAAATTCCTCATTTGTTGTCTCTATAAATCAGTTTGGGCTGTTACATTTTAACAACCTCAGTTTTCTTTCTCTTCCACCCGTGTTGCAACACCTATGTCTTGCAGGTCTTTATTTGGAATGTTTTAAATTCTGTTTAATTCCTCCTCAAAGTTTCCCTTAGATGAGTAGCACTCTTCCAAAGAGAATATACTCTAAGTGGAATCAATTTGACACTTTCTCCTTGGTTGTAATCTAGTATTCTGAATTATTTTTGGAGTCAGAATGAATGTTAACAACTACTTAAACCTTCTGCATCTGCATGGATGTCAGCTGCGTGCTTGGAACAATAAAAAGACTATCTAAGATTCAAATAGGACTGCTAATAGCTTCTAGTAAGCTTCTGGAGGTAAAATAATAGGACATTGACACAGTTAAAAATGTATGCCACCCAGCTATTTGTCTTTTCCACCTAAGCAAGGGTGTCAAAAAAAAGAAGAAAAACTAGTAATAGTGATTAAAGAAATAACAAGTGGGAGAGATACACAGTTGGTGCCATTTAACGTGATGTAGTTTAACAAAATTTGAACAGCTACTCATAACACAAGTTATTCCACAATCAGATCAATCAGGATCTCCAGTGCACCAGCCTCTTCCCTCCCATCCATCTCTCTTTGAGGTTTCCCTGCCTGTTCTTGCACCAGCTCTGACATGGTGCAGCTGTGCTGCCCTGGATTAAAGATAAGGGAGCAGAGCAGCAGGAGCTGGGAGAAGGCTGTTCCTGCTTCCCCTGGGAGCTGCATAATGCTCAGGTCCCCCCGCCTGTGGTTCTGATACTCTCAGTGCCCAGCTCCCTGGCCACTGCACAGCAGGAAGTGCTGCTACTCCCTGACAAGACCAGTCATGAACATGCTTCCATTATGTTCACGAGTCTAACAGTGATGGGTCTGTGTTGTCTCCAAGCCTCAGCCACTGCTCACTTTCTTGCCCTTTGTAACAGCTCCTATTATTTTCAACATCCTTTTACTTATGACAGGTTACAGAAGTCCCCATGTTTCTGATGCCAAATGGAAAGCACTAGGGATGTTCCCCCACTTTTAAGACATCCACAATTGCTCTTGAGATTTTGACTTTCCTCTGGTGACACACCCTAAGGCACCTCGGGTCTGTGGCACTGAAGAGCCTCACGTGAAGCCTGCACCAACCCCTCTGTCCCTCGGCCTGGGGCTTCAGGGAAGGACATGAGGGGAGGCTGTGGGGCTGATGAGACCACGCCCTGCCCTCCTGGCTGTGCAGTTGCCCTTTGCTCCTGGCTCCTGCTACCCTGGCACTGCCACTGGCTCTTGCTGCTCCCTGACCTTAGGTTAAGGGTTATGGTACCTGGTTTCTCAAACAACCACTACCTCTTACACAGTTCTGTCTATTGTCACCGATTTCTTCAGGACCCCTGAGAGTCTGGCTGTGATTTTTGCTCCCTCAGGCCTCCTGACGTTTCACAGACTCACTGTTCCCGGTGCTGATGTCTCCACCTGGAGAATTCAAGGTTTTTTATGGAGAAATTTGACTAAGCCAGAAATAGACTGCTATCTCATTCCTCAGCTGATCCTTAGCTATTGAGAGGTGCTGACTAGTAGCAGAGAGGTTCATAGGCTGTCCGTTCTCTTGCCTTCCTTTACAATATTCTTTTCTGATTTGCATAGGTGAAAAGACGATAGCAGCCTTCTGATGCAATTAAGTATGGATGCCATGGCTTGTAACAAGCTTCAGGCTTCGTGTCTAGCTGACACAAGAGGTGGGCCTCAGGACTTGTCAGACTTTGTATGGACCTCACTTTGCCTTCCGGGAGGCGCCAGGATACTGATGGCTTGCTGCACTGTCTCCTATGACTCAAACTGAAACAATCAGGCTTGGACTCAGAGGGTTTGTGGAAGTATGGATAGGAAACCAAAGGAAGGGGAGAACAAAAGAAATTTCTGCATGTTGTTTTACTTATACACAACTTGGACTACAAATTTTAAAAAAATGTTAATTGGACTAACAGTAACTTCTTGATCAAACTGCTAGAACAGTATGTTTTTTTACTAGAAGAAGTTTGAGTATAACACACTATTGAGAATTCAAGCAAGCTACTTTAACTTTGATCCCATAACCTGGTGATGGCATGAAGTGCCCATAGACGTGTTAAAATCTTCCCAGGGTTGCTGTTGGTGATATGTCCCCTGTCACTTCTGGCAGGTACACTATACCCTCTCCCATTGCATTTAGTCATTTACTGGAAATCTTCTGATCCTTTTTCATCCAATTGTTCTTCTGTCAGTACGTTTTGGCTCTTAAATAGATGTAAGGTTTGGAATTATTTAATCTTATGATGAATGCAGCGCTTTCTTTCTGCAAGGCTTCTTTAACATCACTTACTTTAGTAACAGTGCATGATGCAAAACTGTGATTTATTTGATTTGTTTGATGGAATGCCATCACTTTGGCTTAATTCTGTTTTCTCAGAGCTTCAGCTTCCAAGGCAGATGTAGAGACGACCAGGATAATTCAGTTATGTGACCTAAAGAACTGTTCCGTTACACTGATCATTACAAAAGTCCAAACGAAAATATAGTACAAAACTAAACTGCATACAGAGCACCTTTTAAAAACTGGTACATACAATCCCTCAATCAGAAATTTGGAAATGGAAATGTATTATTATGGTTTCTTGTAAACAACACCTGTTTTATGATTCTATATATAAATTAAATGGGATTTTAATTATTGTGCTACAGACCTCTAAAATGATACTTTACAACTTCTCCTTGAAAATAAACCATTTAGTAAAGATCAACACTCTTTCCCAGTCAAGAAATTCACTTGAGAATTATTGCAAAAAAAAAAAAACCAACCAAAAAACCAAACATACAAACAAAAAAAAACCTGAAAAAAATAATCCTGTTATGGCTTAACATCCTAATTTGACTATCACATTTACTAAGAGCTAACATACAAGGAGTTTAGTTCGGGGTTTTTTTCACTTAGAGCTGTTTTTATATATTCCATGAATTAAATCTATTTGATGAACCTGGTATTCAGTGGACTGCTCAGCAGGAAAATTGACTTTGAATTGTCAATTTATTTATTTTTTCCAAGTACAGCTTTTAATTTTCATATTTCCTTTTTAAAGTTAATTTCATTATTTTGTTATTTTCCACTTCAAGAGAAATTAAAAAAAGCAATCAACAACTGGAAAGCTTAATTTTTAGAATATTTTCTGTGCAGGGCAACGTTTAAAAGCTGAATTAATAGAGAAATTTCAGGGAGCTTAGCAATTTTCATGCACAAATTCTCTATTTTAGAATATCTATTAGTACAGTCCAGCTTTTATATTTCACATATATAATTATCATGACTAAGCACAGTTGAAAACAAGTCTGTCCCAGAATCACTCATGGAAACATCTGTGGCCAGGAGTCTAACAGTCAGTGAATGAAGTCAGACTAGTCTCCTAAACAAATAGAAGTTTTATATATTTAGAAAAAGGGAGAACCCCTGAAAAAGCCCAGGCAAGTTTATGTTGGATCAGTAAAAACATGGGACAGAATTGTGTAATTTTAGCTTTATTACACTTCATGTTAAACTTTTCCTGTAAAAGGGTAGAACAGTTAGAGATATTTGACATTAAGACACATCTGAAAATCAAAGCAACAAAGTCAGAATTTGTATATTTATCTGAATACATACCTGACATCTTGATAAAAATAACTAGTTAGTAAGCTAAAGCACTGCATGCCTATAATTTGGAAAACTTCTACAAACCCCATAAAATTTTGATCTCTAGAACTACAAAGAATGTTGTAAATATTGATTCATCCCTTAAAAAAAAAAAATTTTCCAAAACTGAAAACATGCTTTTCTTAGAAAAATCTGAGATTCATGAGAAAATGAATGTATCAGTTTTTAAGAGCAGAGACATCAAGTATTGCAATAAAACTCAAATCTTGCAACGATATGCATTTTTTTCACCTATTTTTGAAACATTAGCTAAATTGACTATACAGCTTTAATCTTGATTGGACTTCTTTTGCAGTGGAATCTATAACATACTAGCAAGTTTTTTTCTGTATATATTTTTCTCAGGGGTGTTTTTTAAAGCCCAAAGGGAGAGACTGATAAACCCTCTTCCTAGATGCACTTTTGCAGCCATATCTTCTGTTAGTAAAGAGAAAAAGTTAACGGTAACTAGAACTCTGTATATGCAGGATTTACTGTACATCAAAGAGAATTACTAAGTGCTTGCCACTAGAGGGCATGTATTTCCTGATGAAACAAACTATGAGGCAGGTCTAGTTTCATTAGGTTTTGTTCAAGCTGGGAAACAGACTTGAAAACAGCTCTAGAAAACACTGAAACTAGTGTTTCTGAAAAGAAATGAAATAATTAGCTCTACTCTGTTGATCTACCCATTAGATTCCAAGGGAAGGGAAAAATCCATGGAACTTACTGTGTGAAAAATCAATGACTCTGGTAAGGGATTTGTCACATTAGCTCCAAATATGTTTATGGGTCAAAAAATATGAAGCTTACAGAAAACAGATGAGGTTTGGTTAAAAGTAAAAGATCATGGCATTGAGACAAATCCAGAAGTTTCCATATTGAGGCATATTCATTAGGCAGCTTAATAAATCATGGGAATAATTATAGAAATTAATTGTAGGATATTGGTTTAAACCTTTTATTTTCACTGACCAAGTAATCAAATGAGTATACACTTTAATGCATTTCATTTCATGATACCGTGGTTGAACTTCCCAAGAATAAAAATGGCATAAGATTAAGATCCATTACTAATATCTTAATGAAGATAATTATTCAAGAAAATATCTCCTTTGTCATATATTCAGAACAAGGGAAAAGTTGATACTGCTTCTTTGGGCCTACACTGATGTCAGAATTACACACAGGGCAAATTAAGAGCTACATAACCATAATTTACATAGATACAAAATGCAAAACAAGGAGCACATGAATGCCCTGAGACACAACATAATTTGGAGGTACTTTGAGCTAGTTAGATCCTACAGCAGAAGAGTATATAGCTGTAGGTTTGCTTTGTTCACTTTTAAAATAATAGTGTTCAAAAGGAAACAAAATCAGATAATTTTTACATAGATAAGTAGAAAACTTCATACAGGCAGTCAAAATGTACTTTTTAGATTGTTTCTAGAACAAAGACATTATTAGGACTGGACTGGAATTAAGAGTTTACCAGTAACATAAAACAATGAAGATAGTCAAGAGAAAAGATAACTAATATATTAAACTCCTGGTTTTACAAGCCAATGAGGTAGGCTAATTTGTATTCTATTCTGACTCTCTCTGGTTGCTAACATTACTTATTGCTAACATTTCCTGTTCAAAACAGGCAAATATACTTGGTAGAGGTGTTAATGCATCTTTAAGTACCACAAAGTGTATAAAAACTCAAGGTCAATTTTCTTAATTGGAAAAAAACCCACAGATGCAAAAGAAGATTCTTCATTAAAAAAACAAAAGCTAGCACCCTTTTTCCACAGCTTCCTTTGCAAGAATTCTGATGTCAGTCAAATGGCAGAAAATTACGTGGAGAGAGATGTTACACAGTAGACATGAAATAATCCACAGATGAGAGATTTTAGTCAGAGTGTCAAGGTATCACAAACAAAGTCATGCAAGTACTTGAGGCCTGAAACATTTAGAAAACACTGAAAAGCTTCCTGGAAATTGTGTTCTAAGGATCTCACGCAATTTACTTTGCATCTTATATTATAGCTGTGAGAGTCAAAGGGAGTATTGTACTGACAAAATGTTGTGCCGTGTTTCTGGGAGATAATCTTCTTGCAATGGGAGAGTGGGTCTGTGCACCACTTCGCCTTTATATGTGAGGGGATGGCTGTGAGATTCTTGAAAAAAAATGTTTTGAATATGCATTTTTTCCCCTATCTGCCTTATCTGATGATAAGGCATTATTGTCATAATTTTCTCAACCCCTTTTGAAATTCAGAGAATGGCAGTTCTTGAACTTCAAAATGCAGGTCTATTTCTTAAACAAAACCACAGGTATTATCTAGTACTCCCATGATTTCAAAAGTGTGACACACCATGCCACCATGCAACAGAAGAACTCCTATGATGTGTGAGACTGCAGAAGCTGTAACTGATCAAACACAACACTGTAAATTTAGAAGGTGGCTAAATTTCAGAATTCTTTCACAAATTTTGCAATTTTTTGTTGTTGGTGGTGTATTAATTTTATGATATTCTTTTGACTTAAAAATCCTTTTTTTCCCCCCTAGAATATAATTTTCATTCCCACTTTACACTTTGGATCATACAGGGACTTCCTGGTTAATCAGTTCTCATGTCTTTACCCCAGTCATAATTCCATCTAAAACTTCAGAATTCACTAAATCCATTATTAGTTGGTTCCAAAATATACCTCTACTGAAGATTAAAAGCCTTCTAACTTAAAGAGAAAATGAATTGTTGTCAGTTTGCTCATTTGTTCTGAAACCTTCTGTTGCCCTTTTCTCTTTTTCCTGGTTGTGTATTTCATAGAGCACTTCACTTTGCTAGATTGAACCAGCTTGTTTCTTCCAATTGTTTTTGGAAAACAAACTTCTCTAGTAATCTTTCTGCACATTTTCTCCTTTAACAGTGATTTCTGGGAAGCTGAGAATACATGTGGCACACACTATGGAGGATAACAGCTTGTAGAACAACTTTAGCAGATATCTCTGATCGCAATATACACATAAATTGCTTGTATTTTTGCCCTTTTCATGAACATTGTCAGTCTAGTCAAATAGATTATTCACCTCAGAGTCTATTACCACTTTTTATCTGAGCACTCTAGATACTTTCATGGAAACCAATTATGTTTTGCCATTTTCAGGTAGATTTTGTATCCAGTCTTGAATTGGCAGGAACTTAAACTTAAGTAGCTTTAAGTATGGTCTCAGAGTAAAGCAGTTTATAAAAGCTGGTTGAATCTACTGCATTTCTCTGTAAATTGCTTTTGGGAACATAACCAGTGCAAAACCACATCATATTTTATTCCCTATCTCTCTCTCTGTCCCTGTGACTTTCTCCTAAAATCTGTATTCTGCTAGCATAGTATAAATTCTCAATTCTCAATTGTCAATCACTCCTGTTGAATTTCCTGGATTATTCAATTCCCTATTTAATTACCAGACCAGGCTATACTGGACACCCCAATGCTACCCTCCCAGATTTTCTTAAAAATGTTGGCTTCATCTGAACACATTATTTTTCGTAGTAAGCTCCACTCACTTCTCTTTTTCCCTTCTGTTCTGTCATCTTCCTGTGGTGATAAAACCAAAACCACCAGCTGACAACTAGATGAAGATAACAACAAACCTAGCTGATCTGGCAGATCAAGGGAGGTTTTCGGGTATCATTGGCAGTACAGTAATTTAGCAATTTCGTGGATTATTCTTACTACTCTAGCATGTAGGCACTCTAGCAAAGATCAGGGTATCATTTCAAGTGACATGTCCTACTTTATTTTAATTAGGAGGATGAAAAACAATCAATAAAATGCAAACAAAAAAAGAAAACTCTACTTAAAGATTCTTTCTGAAACAGACTAGTATGCCTGCTAGTTCAGGCACATGCTTAGACTTCTCACAAAGCTGTTAACTGGGATATATCTTGATAACCAGCAGAGGAAAAAACACTCCAGACTATAGCCTGAAATGATAATAAGCTAATTTCAGAGTTTGGGGATCATAAGTGAGCAGCAGATGAATGTGTCACTGGAGAGCAGCTGTCTGAGCTCCTGTGGGCTTGGGAAGGTCCCTCTCTCTGTGGGGATAGGGCAGCACCTGGAAGGGACCCTGTGATGGTCAAGGAGGAATACGAGTAAGGTCCAGCTGCCAGGGGATTCCACGGCCCTCCAGCTCTAGCCATCATCCGCAGCCTCTGCAAGATGTGACAGAAGAACCAGAAGCAGCTGATTTACCGTTTGTAATTTATCTATAAGAATAAATAGACACATATTCTCTTGTCTAAGTTACTTGTTATCTTTTACAGAAGGTCATCTCCATGATGTTTTTGTGCCGCTAATGAGTACTTGAAAATGCGTGCCTCTCTCCTAAGAGCAGATGGTTGAGAATTGAAGAGGATGCCCCGGCTTCCACTGTGAAGCCAAGGTCATTGATGGTATCTCTAGTTGCAATCTTGTTTCACTTGTCTCTAAAATGTAAATGACTCTTAAAGGAGAAGGACTTTTCAGGATTAGCTTGTACTGCCCAGAGATGAACACCAGCAGTGACAGCTAATTGATCCCCAGATTCCCTCCCAAATGTTCTTGTGCAGATGAATAAAATAATTTACACTATATGCAAACAAACTTGCACTTTCTTATGCACTTGACAAAGTCTCATGGTTCATGTCCGCAGTTGAATTAATGAGTTCAATAACTGGGAACTGCTGCATGCGGAAACTTTCAGTGGTAGAGGAAGGGAATAAGTATTTCCAAAGGATAACATCCACAAACGTCCAGGGCTTTCGCTGTGAGCAGGTCACGTTGCCTAAAGTGGGAAAGCACCGTATCTGGTCCATTTTGCAACCTTTTCCTTTTTGCAACACTTACGTAAGGACATTTCAAATTTTTTTTTTTTTTTTTTTTTATTTCCAGAAAGAAACTTTTGTGGCGACTGGTTTTTTTTCTTATTTTTTTTCCCCCACACGGAACGAATGCTGCTGGATAACACGCCCCTGTTGGTGCCCCACACTGACCCGCCCCACTTTGGTGTGGATCGCCAAGGGCTGTCGGTGTTGCGGGGCTGCCGGCGCAGGGGCATCTCCCTCAGGGAGCGGCCGCGGGGGCCGAGCTGTGGCGGGGCGCGGCGGGGGGGGGGGCGCGCCC
>VZRE01000609.1:15140-49228 GCA_013396775.1 Cephalopterus ornatus
GGCCGGGAGCCTGGGCTGGCGGAAGCAGGATAAGCGTGATGATGTTTTAGGCAGTGGGTAAGGAGAGACAGGGTTCCTCTAGGGACGGTAATGACTTTGATAGGGGAAGAAAGTACAGTAGTGCCTTGGATAGGGAAGTTGCTCGTACAGTGTTACTCTTTCTATTTCACTCTGTTCTGCCTCTTCTTCTCCCAGCTACATTATTAGCCACTGCTAGTCTGTGGTCCCACCAGGTCTGTGGCTGTGCTCTTGTCACTGCTGCATCTGCATTGCTCATGCTTCACCCGCACTTATGGGTTGGGATTTAGAAGCCAGGAAATAAAACACCAGTATAAACCAGTAGACAAAACTGTAGTACCCGAGCATGTACTTTGTTACTTGACTGCTAACTAAAACAGTATCTTGGCCTAGTTGGCTAGGACTTCGGGTAATTAGCGTAACAAGCAAACAAACAACAATCTGTTCTTGTTCTGTGGATCCCAGTGAAGCCATCTTCACAAAACTAAACTAATGGTTTAAGTTGATTGTGGGGGAAACCTGAAGTTTTGCTTGCCCTAAATTTCTGCTGTTCAACTTCAGAGCTTCGTGTCCGTAGTTTTGGTTTTCTGTAAAATGATTTGTTAGGGCCTTAGCAGGTCTGAGGCTTAGAAAGTAGTAGTAGTGAGTGGATGGAAGAGAAACATTAGTGTACCAACTATGCAGTGTTGAGATTTGTAAAGCTTGAATATTTGTCCTTCAAATTGAGCTATTGGATTAATGTTCATAACCCTTCAATTTTATTGGGCTAGCTAGAAATGAAAATGTGTTTCCTGAGAAAATAAGAGGCTTTAAAAGTCATTGACACTGCTGTAGAAGAGTGAAGGGAGATGTAGGAGATTTGGTGCTACTCCAAAGGCTGACAGCCTACACCAAAGATATGTGGGATATGGACAGCTGCACTCCTGCCTGGAACCACACTGAGATAACTGGGATGATATGAGGAGAACTGAACAGAGGCTCTGCTTAAAACACAGAAGGATTTGAGTGCTGTTTGTGTTGCTTGGAAAGTCCTTGAAGGAACTAGTGTCTCTCAGTATGTGTTTCGATGAACTTTTTCTGATTTCAATCTGTTCAGAATCTAATCTTAAGCACATAGGTTTTGTGTTAGAAAGGAAGTATCTAGGGAGTTTTGTGTAGAGCCTGTTTTTCCTAATTTGGATTTGAGAAGTCATGCTACAGCTGGTAGGATCAAGAGGTGATTACTGTTACAGTTGTCCTGCTGTTAGCTCAAATTTATTTTCTTCATAAATAAAAAGAAAAGGAAAGGTGGAAGAACTTCATATATAGCAGATTTCAATGGCAGCTGAGTAGTAGACTTTTAAAATACACATGTCTATCTTTTTTTGAGAGGTTTAAGAATACTAAACCAAGTATCTTGAATATTTCCAGCATTTCTGAATTTTTCAGATCTGGTTTGCTGTTGTGATCTGGTTGCTGAGCTGAATAATCAAGTCCTTGTCATTTAAAATTTTTGTCTGGTTAGTAGTCTGTGTAGGTTGCCAGTCATAAAAGCATCTTGTATAATAAGAATCTCTATCCCCTTAAGAAGGCATAAATGTTGGTTGTGCTGCTTATCCAGCTATTGGTCCTGTTATCTAACTTTATATGTATGCCAGGTAACTAATCTGGTTCAGGTTTAGGGCCTTTAACGTAAGGAAACTTCTGATGTTGGTTTTGGAAGCTGATGTAAGTGTAGCTATCACAGGTCTTGTGGCATTCTTGATGTTGTTACCTGGATTTTCTGAACAAGAGCATTTGCTTTGGTTAGAACGCAGAAAGGAAATTGGGTGCTAAAGACTCGAGCTTCAATTCGTTTTGAGAGGCAGGAAAAACAAGAGTCAGTATCAGCAAGAAATGCAGTGCTGTGTATGAAGCTTTGCGAAAACATTCAGGTCCGTAGCTTCAGACCTTACATAATAGCACACAAAATACAGCTGGAATTTTGAACTTATATGAGCTAATACTGTGTGGTGGTTTTGGGTCTAATTATTTGACTTACTCTAAAAATTACAGAATCAATGACTGAGGAAGATAAAATATATCTATTAAACTTGCTAGCACACCTCTAGAAAAGATTATAACTTAAGGTACTGAAGATTAATGAAGTAATCTGTAACATACTTTTGATGAATGTAAGTTGTTATACTAGGCTTTTTACGAGTCAACATAGTGGGTGATTATCTGCAGTGACCTGGTACATGTGTGTAGATTTCTGGGTGTATTGAACTGAAAGCACGTATTTGTCAGGTTATTTTCTAGCTGCTTTAGAAAAGAGATTATTGTTAGCACCTGATGTGCTGTATTTCAGCTTCTCAGAAGATTCCAGGTGGAACTTGTAATTTCTGGCTGTTTCTGTTTCAAGTATGTATGAAACCTGTATTTCCAGAATAGAATACTTTGTGTAGAATGTTGTTGCATGACTAATACCTGCTTTCTCTGCAGCACTTGGAGTTGCATAAATGTATGTTGTATCTTGTAATACAGTAACTGGATGTGCTGCAGTTCATAGCTGTAGTAGCAAACAAGGTAGAAGTTATCTCACTATTTTGAGTATAAGAACTGTTTATTTGTTGTCAGTAATTTTTATTAAACAAAATAACAAAACTGCTGTTTGAGATGGGTTCATTCTAAAATGTCTAAATTTGAACAACACAAATATTTTATAGTCTGATTAGGTTTTTAATTTTTTTTGTGTGCCTGCAAATCACTGTGTTAAAGCCACCATGCTTATAACAACTGCAGAGCAGTTTGGTGGTTTTTTTTTTTAAGTAAGGATAAAGAAAAAATACTCTTGTGTTTCACTAGAGCAAATTAAGTTGGTTTATAATTAATCTGGATTTTATGGGTCAGTTACCCACTGAACCTAAATCTCTAAGAGATGTGGTGGGAGAATAAGGTTTTGGTTTAGAAGAGTTGAAAACTAGTTTCTATACTACAATTTTAAGTGTCAAGATGTCCTTGCAGAATTTGTTTTTCAGATCGAGTATCATCCAGGTTCCATCTTTCCTGAAGAGATTTCAGTGACTAGGCACTAGATGATGGCATTGTAGAGGTTATGTTGCTATTCATCACATCTGTGTTTTCATAGATGAAATCTAATTATCCAGTAAAATTAACTACGAGGTTTTATGGCTTTTAGGATGCAAATTAAAGGTGATGACTTAAACTACAGTAAAAGACAATGCCTTCTAGCCCTGTAATCCACTTGCTCTATAGCACACTTGCTTCATATGAATGTCTCAAGGCCTTAGTAAATGTTTGAGGTGCTGGTAAATGGGGGAAAAGTTGTTTGTTCATTCCTTCATGCTATTATTGTTCTTTGGTAAATGCTCCTTAATAGGCAAAAGTTGCCAAATGTATAACCAATGGCAGTGGAGGAACACTGTAATAGTTCTGTTATTGACTGATAGGTAGAATTGTCAACCTTAATAAAGAAGCCATAGTACGGTGTTGGAATTAAGACTGTGCCAAGAGCTGCCTCCTTATAGAAAGCTGAAATGTTTGCCTGTGGTGGGAATTAGAAAGCAGCTGGCTGATTTGGAGAAATGTTTTTCAATATGCTGGAGCACTCTAAGCAGATGTTGAAGTGTTTGGCCTCAGTAGTTGTACTTCTGGATGGTACAATGCTTGTTGAAAAGTAACTGAAGCCTATTGCTGTATCAGTCCTTCTGTGAATGACAGTAGAGAATCATGCTTGAATTTTAGAAAGAGTAAGAATAACTGTAGGGCCTGTGTCATGAGAGAGGCTTATCAGCCATCTATGAGGTTACGTAACTCAAACTTATTTGCAACTGTGACTCCAAGACTGCCTAATTTTTGTTCAGGTATATATTTTATTATGGACACAGTTTAATTAGGCTATGATCAAGTTGTCTGACACTGTTATGAAGCACTGCTATTAATCTCTCTTATAACATAATCCTGTTTTTGTTAAAAGCAAAATCCTGTAAGTTTAACTACCTGGTGTCTCACATAGAAATAGAATGTGAAGCAGGATGGGAGATTCGAGTTAGAATCTACAGGCAGAGGGTTTGTAAAAATGGACATGCACTGGCATTTGCAGCTTACTTGCTTCTACTTTGGGATAATTTTTATTTTATTGTAGTTCATCTCTGCTTCAGTAGGGCAGCTTGTGCAATGCCTTTCTTTCTGGGTCATTTTATACTTTTGCTTCTAGGAACCTTAAGATTCAGAGGACAAACTTTTTTTCTCAGTTAAAGTAAATCATCTCAGTTGCTCTGGAACAGTTGTGAAGTATTTTTAAATAGATTTTTTTCAATTATAGGGTAAGGATGTCTTTTCAAAAGCCTTCTTATATCTTCCCTTGTGGTGTCAGGGAAGAAGTTTGTTTTTTGACAATGCTTTGTCCTGTACTTACTTCAGTCATAGCTTGTATTCTAGTGCAAGCCATAACCTTGACTAATTTCTTTTTAATTTGCACAGTATCTTATGATACTATAATGCATTCTGTTTGGAATCTGTGTTTCAAACAGAATCTGGAACCTTAATACATGAAAAGAGTTTGACGCATGGTATATTTCTGGCTGAATGCTGAGTGTCCACAGGGGAACAAAATTGAACAGGTCCTGTGCAGTTTTGGTGGTTTAAGCTGGCATTGTATTGATCTACTATATACCTAGATTTTAAAGCTAATAAATAACTTGGAATGGAGCTTTGTGAATATATTAATTTTAACCTTTCCATCACACAAAGGTAAATTTACATATCTTTGACTGATTATCTCTTTTTTTATTTTTTGTAGGTATTGTGGTAAATGGCCTGGTTAACATTAGTATCTCAACAATTGAGAAGCGTTATGAGTTGAACAGTTCCCTGACTGGCTTAATCTCTGCGAGCTATGACATTTCTTTTTGCGTGTTGTCGCTGTTTGTGTCTTTCTTCGGAGAAAGAGGGCACAAGCCACGATGGCTTGCTTTCTCAGCATTTATGCTAGGACTGGGCTCCCTTGTATTTTGCTTACCACACTTTGTTGTTGGAAAATACCATTATGGAGCTAAACCTGAAGGTAAGCTTATCTTTGTTTTGAAAATTACACACATACAAAAATCTCTGTAGTGACTTGGTGCAACTCTTAATTTGGTACAAAGTCATTAATCTTTGTTAAAATCCTAAAGTGGAGTACTATTTGTGACCCTAAAAATAATGATTCTGTGAAATCTGTAAGTTCAAGAACTTACAGAACTCTACACAGTGAACTTTGTTTAACAGAAGTGATCTGAGCGTCAGTATCAGTTCTTGCTCATAAGCAACATTTGAATAAAATGCCTTTTATTTTACTTGCACTGATATAGGAAATTAAAATTCACTTCTGAGAAAAGTATCTGGCATCTATTTGTGAATTAGAATCGATGTAGATCAGTGATGTAGATTAAGTGTTAAAGTAAAGCCTTGACTCTAGTCAAAAAATTAGACTTGCCTTCTTCTTGAAAGGTGACTACTTTTTGCAATTCTTTTGGGTTTTGAACCATTGAAGGTATCTTGATTCATTCATTAACAAGTTTCTCTAAGATCTTTTAAAAGATGTTGATTAAAACTTGTGGATTTATTTGAAATAGAGGCAACAAGCAGTACTGAACTGTACTGAACAAAGCACTACCTAAATCATGGGAGTAGTGAGTTTTAAGTTCTTACATAACTTTCCTCATAAAAGAAGACTTCAGTGCAGTGTGGTTTGTATTCCAATTTAGTGGCATACTAACTAATACAGAAATGTTCAGATATGTTTAAAGCAGGATGACTTAATTGTTGTTGCAATGTTCAATCAGACTTACTCTGTCAATGACTAAGCATACTAGAGTGCTTGCTTAAAAAAATCAGTTGCTGTTAAGCAACCTGATGAAAGGTTTTGATTCTGAAATTAATTTCTTTAGTGTTGATCATGTCACACACTTGCATGAGCTGTCCAGACATTTAAACAAGTTTGGTAACCTATTTTCTCCTATCTAATAAATGAGGATCTGAAATGGAAATTAATTGAACTTTTAACTGAACAAGGCCAAAAGAAAACAGTCTTCAGTGTTTTGAGGGTTGTGAGCAGATGATTATTTGCTACCTTTTAACAGAGGAGCAACAGGTTACTTGCTCCTGGCTCTGCTACAGTCCTCTTTCTCTACAATTTTGGTTTCAGTATTGTACTTCCTCCTTCACTGTAGTATGGAAGGGAAACTGAATTTGATATGTAAGTTTCAACCTGATTCCAGGTTTTTTTTTTAATTGAAACAAGATACTGACTGTGGGAGAGAAGACCAACTATCATAACTCATGTCTTTCCTTTCACAAAACTGTAGTTGAAATCTCAAAGAATGTTACTCTTTTATCAAACATTCCCACTGAATATGGATGTAGTTGTTAATACCTTATCAGGGAGATGTTCTATATGGGCTCTTAAAAATTCCCCACCACTTCTAGATTTCAAAAGGAATGTGTCTGCTTCACCATGGCAGTTTCAGCTGACAACATTCCTGCTGTTTTGACTGTTGTAATGTGGGTGCCTATGCTGTGGCTGTGGTGAGAGACTTAAGAACTTAAGCTGACTTAAACAAAACACTGTCAAAGATAAACGACAAAGTGTAGGGAATGTCTGCACTGTGACAGAGTCAACATAAATCTTTGGGTGCTGTGCAATGGCATCCTTTAACTATCAAGTACAGGATCATGGGAGGTCTGGTTTAGCTAGTTCTGATGTTGATGAAGCATCTTAACTATACAATTGGTTGTGGAATTTAATAGCGCCACATGCCCAAAACCTTCCTTCTTGATTGTTTGTTTGAATGAGTAGTTAATAAAAATTATTAAAGTTTCTATAAAACTTCTATTTGATGCTTTGTATTAAAATCTACCACCCAATTTATTTCTGAACAACTCTTTTTATTAGTTGGTTACTTGATTATTTATGTTTTATCTGCTATATGTCACTATAGTGAGTTTTACCTGCAGGATAATTTCAAGTACAGTTCAATGCAATTTTTAATATGGCCTCCAAGCTAATAGATCTAGCCTGGAATACAAAATACATATAACCTCTAGTATAAAGCGTACAGACTTCATGGAACCTACTGTTTTACCTTGAAATATTAGTTTACTTTTATTCTGAGTATATACATATCCTACTATACAAAACTATCTGATTGTTTATCCTAATACCACCTTCTAGAAGTAGTTAAATTTCGTATTGAAAGAGCTGTTAATAAATGGTCTCCCTATTATAAAATTTTTTTAGCCACAGCAAACATTTCTTTTCTAGTCTCCAGAAAGGCTTCAGACTCTGATTTGGAGCCTAGGTATGACCATCTGTTCTGATAACTCTTCCAGGTTGCCGACTCGCCAGTGCCTCAGCTAGCTCTGATATGAGCAGTCAGGGGCTCCACCTGGTGGTGTGTCCGTAGCGGAATCAGCTGAATTTGATTAATCAGAGATGGCAGAGGGGACTGTGAAAACTGCAGATGTTATAAGCAGTGTACCTTTCAACTTCTTTCTCGGAGTTTATTTTAAAAATTTAAACATGTTTCAGTATGTCTCCCACAACAAACGTGAATAGTAGCTTTTTACTTGACACAAGAAAGATAATTTTTTTGTGAAGACAGTCAAACACTGGGACAGATTACCCAGGATTCTTTTTAAGTGAAAAGGAAGGAAAACTTTGATTCCTCCTCTTGATGTGAGGTTTTCTTATCCCTTATGTTAGCCTGTTGCTGTGCAAACAGCACTGTATCATCTGTTGTGAGCTACGGGGAGTAATGATAAAGCCTGTGCATGTATTTATAACACCAGTGTAGACAGTTTGTTTAAATACCTGCTGAGTGGCAAGGATTTCTTTGTACTTTGTTTTGTGAGCCCAAAGTGTGGATTGAGCTTGCCCTTTCATTGCTTAAGTAAAAAATGTTTTCAAATGTAAAAGGACCCGAGGGAAAAAAAATGATGTAATAATTTTGTGGCAAAGTAGTCTGAATGAATCAGTCTGCTTGTTGGATCTGAAGGATGTTTTCATGCCTGTTCAGTGTAGCTTATTCCCACAAAACTGATGAGTTTATCCTCCTTGTTAGGGTTTTATGCTCTTCTATGGGGGGGAAAAAAGAAACATGCTTCTCTTTTATCTTGTCCCTTGACACTCTTAGTGAAAGTGCAGTGATAGCAAAGGGAAGGAGAAGAACATATACTTCCAGCTGTCAGTTCCTCTTTTCTCTTCCCTCCTTGTAGTGCCAGACATTACAGGAGTAGACACAACCTTACACTGCGGCACCACTGCTTTCCTCTTTGTGTGCGCAAGTACAGAGGCTTTACCTTAACTGCTTGTTCTGGAGAGGTGGTGGTGTGCATGCTCTATGAGAGATAGTGGTGTAGGTTTTCAAGGTGGGTTTTCTTTTTTCCTAGGGAAACATTTCTCAGAAGAGTGAATGAGAAGGGAGGACTATTTTTGCTAGTGACTGACTTCACTTTCTAGCAGTCCAACTTTCTTTAGGTTGTTCAGGCTGCTCTGTCAATTGAGGGGAAGTTGTTAGTGCTCCTTAGAATCATTATAAGGTACAAGAACAAAACAAAGTGTGTTACCCAGAAGTATTCACAACCTGTGGAATGACAGGTGGCTGTTTGTTTGTTTTCCATAAATCTGATCAATAATGCTTTCAACAAGGCAAAGCATTTTAATAAGGCTATTTAACTCATCTTAACTTCCTGTTGAGGAAACAAGAACCAAGCCATGAGAGTATTTCTTTTTGGGGATATAAACCTTGGCACTGCCATATGGGATAGCTTAATAGCTATGAAAATTGAAATGTAGCCTGACATAACAGCACTTCATTTGTAGTTTAGCTTTCAGTACAGGTTTTTCTTCAGCTGGACTGTGATTAGCTGGGTATCAGAATTGTAAAATCTTCTTGTCTCTGTTTTTCAGACACATGTCAAGCTCCAGAAACCATCTCTGCTAATATAACTTGCAATGCCAGCACAAAGCCTTTGCATCACAAGTATATGTATGTCTTCATGCTGGGACAGCTGCTGCTGGGAGTTGGAGGAACTCCGCTGTATACGTTGGGAACAGCTTTTATTGATGATAGTGTCCCAAAACACAAGTCCTCCCTTTATATAGGTAACTTTTAAACTGTTTATACCATATTGTCTGGACTGATCATAAACTGCAATGCTTTCCAAATGCTTTTCTTAATGACTCTAAAAATCTTGTAATTGTTTATTTAGGTGCATAAGTGTTTCGACATCAGTTACTGTGCAATTAAGGTATTAGTCTGCTCAAAGTATCAAGTCTTTTCAAATTTTACTTTGTAGAGTGTCATAAAGTTACTTTGAACACTTCTCCTGTTACTTTTTGATGCCAGTAACTGAAAATGGTTTCGGTTAATGTAGCCTGTCTGTTAACAATAGGATAGGCTGAAAGCAAAAAAAGGCAAAAACTTGTATTTTAGTGTCACAGGTGTTGAAAAATACTGTGTACCAGTTAGGTCAGTAGCTAGATCATATTGTATCCTTTAACAATTTTATTTACTTATCTTCTGTTAGTAAGCTGTCCACTCAGTGCAGAGACACTGCTGTGCGTTGTGTGATGAATGAAGTTCTCTAGCCATGTACAAATTTGGCACTTCAGGAGGACATACTGGAAGTATCTTTCCTTCATTCAAGGCAATGGTATTACTTTACTGGGGTTTTTTAAAAGCTAAGGAACACTAATTCTGAGTAGTAGTTTTTAACTTTTTTTTTCAGTTGTCATTCTCTGGGTTATGTGCATTTTTTACTGCCAAGTTCACTGTAGTCTAAGTGTGTTTTCTATGGGTTTAAAGATATTTTTCCCCCCCCCATTTTGTGTGTAAGCTGATAGAAGGATTTTAGCTATACTGGTAACTTGCAGGAGGAGTTCTAGGCACCTCAGATTCTTGACTAGATTTTATGGGGCAAAACTGAAATCATTACCTACTTGAATACAATTCTTGTGCATTTATTCCAGGCAAACCACTTCATTTGATGCTGACAAATACAATAGTTGCATATGATAAATCTAAAATAACAAAACCAAATTTTATTTTTGCTGCTATTATATTTTTTCTTCCTTTCCCTCCCCCTGTCTCTGCCCCTGAGGCCAGTGAAATAGATAGAGCAGAATTAGGGCTGTCTGCATGATTGGGGGATTAAGAAGTGACCTGAAATCTCAGGAGAATTGTCTGTTTATACTTAAAAAAGACCAATACAATAAACTAATGTATGTAATGTACAATCTTCAGGCCTCTATGTTCAGAAGAGAATGTATTCTGCCTAATACAATAAAACCGGAATGCCAGGTAGCTATCTTAAGCCTTAATTCTTTTTCTTGCTTTTATGCAACGTATTAAGGGTTTAAAGTATATTGTGTTGCCTTGCCTAATGCAATAAGGCTTGTACAAGGCAGCAAAAAACAAGCAAAAAAACCCCCTAAAACTTTCTGTAAATAGCTGCTAGCATTTTTGACTATAGGCTTGCAACTCAAAAATTGATAGTTTTTCTTCTCTTCTAAACCGGGGTGCATTTTTGTGAGGACTGTTCTATTCTTGCTGAACTGTGACATCAACAACTAAAGCTGCTGTAAAGTTAAGCAATTCCGAATGGTATTTTAACTGAGTGATATGTAGGAGGAAATAGGCATCTCTTAAGCTTGGTTTGAAATTCTGTAGGATGAATGTAAACTCAACTCAAAATTCTGGTGGGCATGTCACTATTTCCAAAATACAGGAAAACCTGGGATGTGTTTACTCAGTATTTATTTCGACTCGAGTGTCACTTTTTGCATTGCTTTCCCCTCTTGCACCCTTCTTACCTTCCTGCCTCCCCTATCATTTCCTCTTGCTGTCTAACTAGAGTGAAATTTATATTAAGTACTCAGGATCCAGACACTTTGGAAACATCAGAAATCCAGATTCTTCAACCTGGGGAAGCAGCATAGAATGTCAGCAGTAAGAATGCATGTTTGCTAATCATTTCAGATCTTGTTTCTATTAGTTGCAAGCCTTAATCTGCAGAGTGCTCCTGATAGCAGTGAGTGCTCAGCTGCCACAGAAATCTGTGTGGTAAGCCAATTGAGACTATTGTGATATTAAAAAAGCCTTGTAATTTTTAGCAGGATATGGTTACACCTACTTCTTTGCATGTTGGGCTTTGTTTTTGTTTGGTGGCTTGTTTTATTTTTTGGCTTTTTTTTGATGGTGTGTCTGGATTTTTGTTGGTGTGTGTTGTTGTTGTTAGTATTTGTGTGCTGGTTTGTTTGTTTTGGTTTTTTTTAGTACTGTCAGGAGCTGTCAAGAGCCCTGGCTTTGTATTTTAAGGCAGATATTGCTCCAGTCAGACGTTTTAATGGAACTCTGTCTTTTGGTCTTGAAAGATGTAAAAATACTTAAGACTAAGAATCTAGTTATTTATATTTTTCAAAGATTTTGGTCATGTACTGTTAACAACCAATGCTCATACTTTCACGTAAACTTTTTCCCCAGCTAGCTTTTGAATGTAGGCATAAAAGGTAGGTGCAAATGGCAGTCTAATAACGTTTAAGGATGCAGTCAGTGAGATGTTTTTTGCTGAACCTCCAAGTTGCAGCTTTTAATGAGAGCTGCAAAATTCCTTGTTGAGGCACAAGTATAAATTTTGTCTTCTACATGTGTAGTTGAGCTAATGAGAGTGAAAAGAACAGGTTGAATTACAGAGTTTTGGTCTGAACTTGATTTAAGAGTTTTATTAAAAGAAAGCTTTTTTTAAAAAAAAGCCTAAGTTACGGTGGACTCAATTTATGTCTTTTCTCTTCTAGGAATTGCCTATGCCATGTCTCTTCTGGGTCCTGCTATTGGATATGTTGCAGGAGGGCAACTGCTTAATGTTTATATTGATATTCAGATCCCAGAAAGGCAAGATATGACTTAGTTCATTGCTTTCTATTTTTTCTAATAAATTTTATTGAAATATTCAGCTTTTCTTCCTGTGAGGAGAAAGAGGGTTTTTTTCTAGAAAATACTGTGTTTTGCAAGAGTTTCGTTAACTTGTAAGCAAGTTGCACTCATAAAGGCTTAAAGTAAGTGAACTACTTCCCACAGTGTGTAGTGTGACTCCATTATGTATGCAAGTTTCTCCATAGTGCAAATATTTAATTCTAGTTTTTTAGATACTAGCTATTTTAAACCCGATTAACAAAAAATGCTTTGTCTTCTGTTTAGTTGCTCATTTAGGGTTACACTGCACACTAATTTCTTGTGAAAAAGTTTCCCTGAGTTGGAATATGATGGGTAGGATGCTGCTGCTTAACTCCTGGCAAAGGGCTTGTGAGAAAATCTAACAGCTGAGTAATAGTCCACTATTAAAAAAAGATGTATAAATTGTACTACTGTCCAAGCCAAAAACTTCATTTAGGTTTTTATTTCTTGTGTTTTAGGGACTTTAGATCAATGCAATGGCATTCTGAACTTCAAAGTTGGCTTTGATATAATTCATTGATTGATTATGAAGATTCTTTCTAAACCCAGCTCTTTCAGTATCTTAGTAATGCTTCAGGATCATGAAGCCAGGGCCAAAGAGTAGCCTCTAAATCAGAATGACATTTAGTAATGAGATGACAGCTATATTTGGTAGAATGCAATATTTTTATAATAGACCCTGTGAATGTGCAAACAAGCAAACAAAAAATTTCATACATGTAGAAAAGAAGAAAATGACAATATTAAAAGGCTTTCTGTTAAATCAGTTTTAAGAATAAATATTCCAGCTCATGAAATCTGAAATCACTGATTTGAAATTCAGAATGATAAACCTGATTTTTCTGAATTACTTTTCCAGTACAAAGGTGGATCAAGATGACCCACGTTGGCTTGGAGCATGGTGGATAGGATTTCTTGCATGCTTTTTTGCAATTTGGCTTCTTATAATACCTTTTTCAATGTTTCCAAAGCACCTGCCAGGTAAAGATTTAGCAATACTGGATTAGTTTGGAAGAGGGATTTGTTTATATTTATGGGTTATAAACTGCTGGACTGGATGTTTCCTCTTTGATTCTATTTCTTGGTTAACTGTCTTTGGCTAATATCTGCTAAATACTTCCCTCCCACACCAATATGTAGCCTTTAAAATAAGGCAAATGGACTAGAAGGAGGATCTTGTGTGGGGTGTTCCTGCCCATGGCCAGGAAGTTAGAACCAGATGAGATTTGAGGTCCCCTTCAACCAAAACTATTCCATGGTTCTTTTCCAGTAGAACTAGAAACAGGTCCCTGAATGTGGAAATTGATGGTCAGATTTTGGAAGATGCTTCCATCTAAGCACCCAGAACTATATTTAAAGCTGCTGTGTTACGCACCAAGAATAATGTGGAAACTCTATTGACTTAACTCATGCACTGTTGTGTTTGACTCTGTTTTTTTTTTTTATTAGTTTGGATGGAATAATAAAGCATGAATTAAAGTATCCCAGAGCAGTCTTCCAGAGAGATACTTAGAATATAATATCTGCTCAGGTAGATAGTATCTAGGAGTCCCTTGGAAGAGCATCCAAAGGAACTTAGTATATTAATATTGAAAGAGAAATGATGGAGGGAAAGAAACAATGAAGTAGGGACCTGGGGAGAGTGTGAGGATGATTTAAAAAAAATTGAGAGGGCTTCAGTATAGTCTGAAGATTTTAGGATATTCCTGATAATATCTTACTGCAGCCAAGATACTCCAATGGAAGCACAATGCTTTCAACAAAAATCTCCTTTCAATCTATTATTGATCTTTTTATAAGTCTCTACCAATAAAACACTCAAGAAGACCTACAATCTCTGAACTACTTTTTCAAAGTAAGGAAACATGAGTTTTTCTGCCTTTTTGACATGAAGTCTATGAGCAAAGGTATTCTATTTTCATTGTCAATAAATATGACTTTTTGTAGGAACAGCAAAAATACAGGCTGAAAAAGTCTCTGAAACTCATGATGATGGAAGTGAGGCTCTGGTTCAGATCAAGAACATTGGAAAAAATTTTAAAGACTTTCCTATATCTCTCCTGGTAAGAAAAATCTGAAATTTGCTAAAACTGGTATATTCTGAAGAATTAAATTCTTTTTCACATAATCTGTAGATCTTTGGAAAGGTAATTGCTTCTTTATTGTGTTGTGATAGTTGTCTCCAGTGCTACTAATTCAATGGATATTCATTTTGCTGATACTTGAGGTTGTTAAAGCAGAAAAGCATATTACTGAAGTTCCACTTAGACTATCTACTTTAAAATACAGTGACTTCTACTTTAGTTGGTACCAAAATCAAATGATTTCCAGAGTATTATGCTAATTTCTCTCCACAGATACTGCTGAGGAATCCAGTGCTTATGTGTCTAATAATAGCCAGTTCTTCAGAAGCTTTGGTTACCACTGGATTTGCCACATTTCTACCAAAGTTTATAGAAAATCAGTTTGGAAAGACGTCAAGTTTTTCAGCAACTCTTGGAGGTAATATGGATTTTTATTTATAAATCTTTCGATATATTGCATTGAACATCTTATTAACATGGTGGGAAGAATATATGGGCATCTTGTTTGCCTGAGATATTTGTAAATGTAATTACATTGAATGCAATTTTCACATCAGAAAGAGTATTTTTTGTTTTTCTTGCCTGCTTTGTGAAAATTTAAGTTTTAACTTAAAAGTTAATAAGAATACGTATTAACTTATACTTAATTATCAAGGGTGCAAATCTGCTTGTCTGTAGGTTTTTTGAAGACTGTCAAGTCTCATATTAGAAGTAGAATGAGAAATTTCTGTGCTGATGACTGCAATTTATTCCTTTCTTATCCTTGGTGAAAAACATTTAATTTTCCTTAGTTAAAATCAGCTGAAGTAGCATTAGCATCTTAGTCCCACTAAACTAATCAAGATAAAGGGCAACTGGAAAAAAAACAGTGCTTATTGCAAATAAGGGGTTGACTCTGCCCTCTTCTTCAATTCTGCAATACAATTACACTGAGATAGTTTACAATAAAATGACTAATCAGGATATGTTATGAAACAATTATGTTGACAGCTTCTATAGTTGGCTTACCATCACTTATTCCTATTATCTGATATGCAAAAGTAATAGGTAGAATTCTATGAAAAGCTGAGTATTAGAGAAACAAAAACTGGGTGGAAGAGCTGCACTTGGTATGGTCACATGATTAACTCTGACACAATTACTTCCCAAGAACAAACCAGATCAAGGCAGAAATGTCCATAATGGCCCACAGGTGCTTGCAGTATGGCAGACTCAATGTCTCTAGAACATGTCTTGCCAAGCTGTAGAGTGCTGCAATATAAGGATAAGGTAGTTGAGCTGCTATTCCTCCAACAAATATGTTTGGGAGAGACTTTCTGACTGACTGACTTACTGCTCTGGACAATACTAGATATAGTACTGTCACTACTCCTGGCTTCCAAACAAACTATCTTCAAATTTTACATAGAAATAGATTGGAATATATGCTCAATTGTCAAACAATAGCCAGGAGTAAAGCAGAAAACTGAGTGTTGCTTTTTATGTCCATAGACCTTGTCTGAATGTCTTTGAGTTGAAAAATATTGATAGTGCTTATTAAATGCATAGCTTTAAAGAAATGGCTACAGTAATGTTGAAAGCTGTCTGTACCTGAACTGAGTTAGCTAGTCTGTTACCAATGACCATGAAAACTACAAAAACTACCTTTGACTATGATTGATTTGCCACTGTACTTGAACTGTCTTTGAAGTTAGCTGTCTCGGGTCAGTGCAAGTTATACTGAGTTCTGCGTTGTTTTTGTAGATTAGCCATGTAGAAATGCTCAGTTATTTGTCTGCAGTACTAATAGAGCAGAGAGGATAAATCATTGTAGACTATATGGCCTCGGACAGCAAAACCGACTCACTGACCTAGATTTCTTTAAATCTTTCAGTAGATGTGTTATTACATCTTGTGCTGTCTCTAGTATAATAGTGGTTATGTTCTTTTACTAATAAGTTCATTACACATGTATAACAAAGAACTGACACTGAAGCAGTGAAGGGGTATTTTGTACTTTCACGAAGTGAAAAGGCCTACTGGTGGTCAGAGATTCCTGCCCAACATGTAGGAGTCCCAAGTCATCTAGTTTTACTGTGCTTAAGTCAGGTTTGGACAGCTGTAAATTATGCTGTCAAGGTAAGCTTCTGGAAAGGCTAAACATCATGTAAGTGTAGAATAAATGACTCATGCAATCAAATTCTGGTAGTATAGTTTGACATCATGTGGACTGCATTTTACAGGTAACTGTTTTGATTTTTTCTTTCTTAGTATAAAATTGCACTCTTAATTGCTTCACAATTATTTCTTACATTTTTGTGTTTTGTTTTCTTCTAGGACTTGTATTAGTTCCAGCAGCAGTACTGGGCCAAATCATAAGTGGCATCTTGGTTTCCAAGTGCAAAATGGATTTGAAAAGCATAATCAAGTTCATGATAAGCACTTGTTCAGTGGCCCTGCTATTAAACACAGTGTTTTTATTTGCCAAATGCAGGAATGAACCTTTTGCAGGTGTCTCTGAAACATATAATGGGTAAATATATTTTAATGCACTATTGGGTTTGGTGTTAATGTTTAAAATAAAAAGGTTACCTTGGAGAATACAAATCTTTTTAAAATGTCATTTTACTTCTATCTATGAATCTGAAATGTTTTATGGAACTTTATAAAGCATTGTTTTGGAATAGTCATGTAACAAATTAAAAGAGAAGGTATGGATGCCTTGCCTGCAAAATGTTCTGAGTAGTCAAGCCCTGCGTGACACAAATCTCAGCTTCTGTAACTGTTTTAGGTGTGATAGATGCATGGTATTGACTACAGCTAACTTTGTATTGCTGTAGAAGTATTTTTTATCTTGTTTCATTTAATTAACTCTGGATAATCTGAACAGTTTTTTCCTGGAAGGAGATATCAATTTTGTGAAAGCGCATGGAAGTGCACTGCAACTTTCACTGATTGCAAGTTTTTCACTAGGAGGGCAAAGACCTTGAAGTATCAGGTTCTAGGACACTTGGCCTCCTTGTACAAAGGAGGCTTTCTTTTCTTTTTTTTCTGGTCTAATGGCTGATAGAGGTAGAAACTTAATGCAAACAGGGAATAGCTCAGTTTAAGAAGAACAAAATTGGTGGAGTAACATATTTAAGTGAAACACAGTTCAAAATATTTTTGGTTAACATATACAAAATAATTCTCTAAACCTGATGTACTTTACTTTCCCTTAAACAACAGAATTCTCCTTCCTAATGAGAATGTAGTCTATCACTCATTTTTAGATATTTGTAGTAATTGTAAGAAATTCTAGGAAAAATTCTTCCTGTTGCTGTGAACAAAGGTTAGTCTGGAAACCAGTGGGGCACTGAGGGAAAAGAATTCCGAAAAATGAAAGCAAAATGAAACAAAATTAGAAAGTAATGTTTGTCTTTCTTTAAAGACTGAATTTTTAGGTCCATACTTGAAAAAAAAAAAAAGAATGTGATCAAATCAGTACTGTAGACACCACATTGTAGAAATGCCCTGTCATGCTTTATTAAAGAAATGAGCAAATCATATAATCATAGAATCAGCCAGGTTGGAAAGAACTTCTGAGATCATCAAGTCCAACCCTTGATCCACTACCACCGTGGTTACTAGACCATTACTAATTGCCACATACAGTCTCATCTTAAAAACCTCCAGGGATGGTGACTCCACCACCTCCCTGGGCAGCCCATTCCAATGTCTGATTACCCTCTCTGTAAAGAATTTCTTCCTAACATCCAACCTAAACCTCCCCTGGCAGAGCTTAAGACCATGCCCCCTTGTCTTACTGATAGTTGCCTGGGAGAAGAGACCAACCCCCACCCGGCTACAGTCTCCTTTCAGGGAGTTGTAGAGAGTGATGAGGTCTCCCCTAAGCCTCCTCTTCTCCAGGCTAAACAACCCCAGCTCCCTCAGCCTCTCCTCACAGGACTTGTACTTGAGTCCCTTCACCAGTCTGGTTGCTCTTCTCTGGACAGATGTTTCAAAAGATCATAATGTTTCAATTCTCATAGTTCTAAATAGTACAAACTTCTGTAGCATAGGCAGTGTTTAAAAGCAGGAGGGAGGCAGTTAGCTGTTCCAAAACTCTGCTCTCAAGTGGTTGGTTACTGTCATTAATTAACAGAGCCAGAGGCAACTCCAACTGTTTTAGGGTCTGTCAAAGAGCCAGATGGTGCTGGGCAAAATAACTCTACTAGGCTATTAGCTACCATAGGGGCTATTAGCTACCATTTGAAAAAATCATAATAATGAGCAACTGGCTGAATAACTTACCTATACCTTTGTATTCCCCAAGTCCACCATTTTAGACAAGGGTTGGGTACCATTATCTTGTACAAAAACATAATCTGAAAGTTCTCCTCCAATGCAAAAAAAGCATTCAAACCTAATAGGATGTGCAAGAGGTGTATTGCGTTTTAGTGACACAATAACATGAAGTGCACTGTGAAAACGCAGAAGATGGATTTGGGAGAATTGCTTTTGTAGCCTCTCATGTATATGCAAAGTGGTAGAAAGTAGAAATGTAACCTCATGATACCTCAATAATTAATATGTATTTCCTTTTCTAGAAGGTAAGCAAAGTGAATTAAAAAAGTTTCATACACTGGTGACTGAAAGAAAAATCAACTTACCACACATTTGGATTTGGTCTTTACAACTTGCTGTAAAAATTGACAGTATATTTAAAGGCCAGTGTTGAAATCTGGTGCATAAAATATGGCTCTGCTTCAGAATTTTCAGAAAAATTTCTAGCAGAAAGATGACTTGAACAATTCAGGACTGTGAAAAACAGAATTCAGACTTTGGTTTTAGAAAGCTTATAGTTACATACTGAGCAAAAGAATCTGTATTCATCAATTGAATACTGAAGAGGTGGTCTAGAAAACAAAGTTATCTATATTTTTATACCAGGTTGTATGATAATGAGCAGCTGACAAAAGGTAGAGCTGAATTAATTTGTATCCGAAGTTAACTTGTACTTAACAGTTTCAAAAGAATTGTTTTTGTCAGATTTGATTGTCCAATATTTCACTGAAAATTTAAAGGAAAAGAAATGCAATAACTATTTCTGTAGTTCTATTCATTTCCCACATGTCTCTGGGATTCCTTGTTTTGCTGTGAAAGAACACTCAACGTATAGAGTTTTTAAAGAGCATTTAATGGCCTCATCTGCTAGGCTTTAGAAAAGCAGTGGTAGCTTTTTTCAATGTTTTTCTCTGACCATGCATACCTAAATGTTCAATCCCTCTTTGAAGGTCAGGGAAAAGAGATATTGTCTGTACACTTAATCAATTAAATATTTCTAGTCTTTGCATGCCTCACAGGCTAGCAAGGCACTGTATGAACAAATATGTAATTAGTGAGTTTGCTTATGATGCACCGTAGTTCATTCTTCATACATAGAAGAATCAAAGTTAGTTTGCTTAGGCTTAAAGCACTAACGGAATTTAGAAGGATTCCACTGTACTACAACCAAATGGATTCTATATATAGTTATGATATCCCTAATATTCTATTTGCAGTTTGAATTCATCTAGGTTTTCAGCTTAATTCCTAGATAAATTATTTCTCCTACTAGTATTTTTGCCATCTTAAATTCTTATGTAGAAACTTGCTTTTAGATAATTAATGTGGAACTTTCATTTTACAGTACTATATTTAAACTACTGGCAGTGTCAGAATCCTGGCTTTAGGTGACTGAACTCTGAACCTGTAAAAACTTCTTCACTTATTAATGAACTACTATTAGAAAATCAAAGGGTGTTTTTATTCTCTCCAGTTACACCTCAAGGCAATCCTCACACATCCCAAACTGATTTTTCATACTAATAATATAGTGGGACTACTTCAAATACAAACTAGAGCGATAATCTATGGAAGGAATAATAGCATAAAAAACAACTAGGTGTACAATAACTGGAAATTCCTTCTAGAGTTGTAGCTATGATGAACATAACCTCTTTTAAAATAATCCACTGCATCAATAACCTGGCTTGAATACTTTGAGATTTATTGTGCTGTAAATCCTGCGGTACTTATTTACATATCTTCTGTTTTTCAATGACTTTATTAAAAGCGTGTTAACTTCTACCTTTCAGAACAGGCACACTGCGTAACTTAACAGCACCATGCAACGCTAACTGTGGATGCTCGCGCTCTATGTACTACCCAGTGTGTGGCAGGGATCAAGTTCAATACTTTTCTCCCTGTTTTGCAGGATGCAAATCATATGTTGTTGATAGCAACATGACAAAGGTACTTCATGCAATGAATACAGCTGACATGGTCTGTTCTGTTCTGGTTTCTTGCAAAATGCATTGTATTTCAAAAGCACCCTTCCCTTAGTATGAGAGGAAATTGCAGTATTTATGAATCTAAGTGGTAGTCACTACAAGAAACTTTTTTTTTGAACTTATAATTTTAAGTGGAATGAATACTGGTATGTGTCACAGTCCAATACACTCTGACCAGGTGGTCTTAGACATTCCACCTGTGGAGGTGTAACGTTTAATACCAAATTTACTTACTTGATGATAGTCGATGTTACATGGGTTTATGATTTAGAAGAGTTATGCAAAATATGCTAAAAACACAACACAAATGTAATTTACCTTTAGCAAACTACAGCAATTGCAATACACAGTTCAGTTATGCTACCAGTGTGACTCCTATTGCTGGTCTCTAACATGTTCACTGTCAAAATGCTGGGCTTCCCCAGTTGTTGGGAAGGCATGTGAAGCCAGCTCAAGCCTGTTGCTCTCTGATTTTTTTTCTCTGGTGGTTGTCTGGCTTTTTTATGCTTTATGTCGGGCTGAGCCACACTTCCCAGCTCCCCATGCTAGTCTGGCTATTTTAGAGTAACATTCTCACTCTCTTAATGAACTCAGGGAGAAGCATTTACACCACTAGTTGATTGACTTAGCTGTCACAGCTGTTTCTTTTCTATATGGCATTCTTTGCAACAGCTCTGGTCATTCACAGCCTGCGTTGTTCTGTGAGCTTCCTGGGCACATCCCTCTTTCCCATCTCCTCTGAGCTTCTTCCCTCATAGAAGTTTATTGGTCAGTCACAGTGTTTCTCACTTGTGTGGTGGTATCATTTTGCAAATGTTACTTCTAGTAGACATTCTAATATGTTAATAAAATAAAATGTTAATGAAAATAAGTTAAATTTAAATAGAATTGACAATCAGAAGAGTAGAAATCAGCAACTGTTTTGACATTACCTACAGTTCTTATCTACTAGATATTAACCTAGAGTTTAATACTGCTTCTGTGAGGTTTTTAAAACTCGAATATTTTAAACTTAAAACACTTGCCCCTGCTGCAGGAATGGTAAGCCATGAAATTGGCTGGTTATCAAGCCTTCTCAGAACTCAGAAGCTTTCTGTGCTTGTCTCTACTAGTATAACAAAGCTTTAGCAGGGATGTTGGAGGAGTGTAGGAAGATCCTAAAGACATGCAGCCCCCTAGGTACTTTTTATATCAGAAAAGGGCAGTGGTAAATGAGAGGAAGTATTATCCATAAGAAAATGTAGGAGACTGACTACTGCTTGCTGTTAAAACTTCACACTTCACTGACACAGGTTTTTTTTCCTTAGGAAACAAACTTGTGTGGATTTAAAAGAAGTGCATGTTCCAGTTGTTCCCCTGCTTGCAAAAGCAGTCCAATATTGCTTCTATTCTTTTCTGCTTAAGTCTTAAGAGTAGAGCTCACCTCTCTTCCTGCATATGGTTTGCCTCTAACTTTGAAATCTTTAGTTTCAAGGGGTTTTTTTATGCTTGTAGCAAAAAACTTGCTCTGTACAAAGTGGAGACTGTCACTGTCTTTTTAGGTCAAAAAAGCAAGAATAACTTTTGCTCAGGTGAGCTGGATCAGTCAAGGTCTGATGAACCACTTTTAAAAATCAGGGTTAATGGCATCAGGAAATGGACTGTTTCCCTTATATAAAGATTAGGGTTTATTCTTGTGTTGTTTGATACAGACACAATCAATATTTACCAAAATAGTATCATTTTGTGTCTTTCTTGGAACTAAATTTTGTCTTATATATTTGTAGATATACCACAACTGTTCCTGTATTGGGATACCAAAAAGAGGAAATGTTTCAGAAGACTTTCTCTTTGAAGCTATCCCTGGGAAATGTCCAACACAATGCAGATTTTTACCTTTATTCTTGACAATCTTCTTTTTTGCTGTTGTTTTTACATTTATGGCTGTTACTCCAACAACTGTGGCCATTCTCAGGTACGTTTTCTGGGCTGAAAGACAGGTAGCGTTCTTGTGAAAACTCAGATCAGTGAAATACTTTTTTTTTTTTTGCTTTGGAATGTGTACTTCAACAGGAAATGATTTGTGCATTGGTTTAAGTATTCTGTGTAGTAAGAAGGCAGTACTGGAAAGAGAGGAGAGTCATACCACTGTTCACTCGCTCTCTCTAATTACATTTGGTTAGTAGATATGGTTTCAATCTATTAGAATTTGCCTCTTTTCATCAAAATCCTTCTTATGGGAACGCTCTTAACTGTTTCAGTTAAAGTAAGAAGGAATAAATATTCCATGTGTTTGCATGAAGAAAATGTTTGACCACCCTGTGTATCAGTATGCCAGGTCTTCAAATTGTATCAAGAAAAGAACAAAACACCCAGTCTTGTGTTCTCAACCTTTTGTTTCCTGTCTCAATTCAGTGTTCTGGCTTGAAAAATTGTAGTTTGCCCAAATCTATAGACTACCTTTCATGATGTTGATGTTGTATGTATGGTGGTCACAAATATAAAATACGATAGCATGTATGTTTATCAGTGGTTTGGCTGTCTTTTTCAAATCATTGAAACTCATATGTGTGAAAGCTAGACTATTAGGGTTTTTTCTGTTGTTGTTGTTTTTGGTTGGGTTTTTTTGGTTTTTCTTTGTTTGTTTTTTTACAATGTGGCCCTCATTCTGGGTGTAGAGCTGTTTTCCTGTGTGACGAAGTCTGACTTGTACCTCTAGCACTTCTAGAGAGAAAATACCCATGATGCATAGGCATGCATGCAAAATACACATCATGCTTTGTGAAGTTGTGGCTAGATGCCCTTTTTCAGGGTCTTGAGGACATAAATGGTACACTGCAGCAGTGCCTTGTAATAGCCTCCTGTTCAGGGGAGGTGTAAATTTGGAATTAACGCCTTACCATCTTAGTGTAGGGGCAGAATAATGTGAAGTGTTGCATTATCCTCAAAACTAAACTGACATAATTTTATTTTGATAATTCTAAGCAGCAGCATTTGGATATTTGAATCCCTGCACACTTCAGTTAAAATAGCAAGGCTGTTTTTATGGAAGAAAGGACTATAGAGTAGTTTGAATGTTCAAACCCTAATTTAAATAGCTAAATGCCAGGTAAATTTTACAGTATATTCTGATATCTCTTCAACTGGCCTATTTTGTGCAACTTTAAATGTAAACTCACATGGTCATGACAGTGTTCTAGTGCTAGATATAATTACCTGCATGATGTAAAACTCATTCTCCTTTCCTTAGTTGCCTTTTGGGTACTGGGGTTCTTACACTGACTACTATAACTTCTCATCTTGGATGTTTTCATATATGGCTAATCCTCATACCTACTCCAGAATGTGGAAATAACTTCTGAATGTGTAAATATATTTTCCAACACTGACGAAGTTCATTAAAGAAAACAGTTCTGAAACTAAATTGTATAAATTAAGCAAATTAGTTTGTATTTAGCCTTTATGGTAGTATCATTAGGGCACTGTCATGAAAACATGTTTGTTCCTGGAGAAATATCTGAAATAAATGGGTAAGAGGTAAGAAGGTAAATTTTGCTACTTACAATATTGATTTGTATAGCATAGGCCAGAACGGTTTATTATGAAGTCAGGTAATTATATACAAAGGTTATGAGAATACATGTTGTGCTCTGCTGAAGCCTGGTCTCAATTCATTTAGTGCTTCGTTAGGAATAGTAGCTCAGGATTACAACCTAGCACTCTTTGATTTCCTTGGTTTTTCCATAGAAAAAAAGTTCAGCAGTACATCAAGGTGCTGGTAGGAAGCTACCTTTTTATTCATACTGTTTGTTAAATTAGTTAAATCTAAAATTTCTTGATGGGCTATGGGAGTTTTCTCAGTCTTTTGTCCAAACAGCATTTGAAGTAGTTTTGTTACTTGTTCTGCAGGCTGGATTTCTAAACCAAAGCCTATTCACTGAGAGACACAGCAGAGAAATGAAACAGTTAAAACTTTTTTACTGTGCCTTAAACTGCAAATCTTGTTTACAGGTGTGTGCCACATAAACAGCGGTCATTTGCTCTTGGAGTACAGTTAGTGTTTCTACGACTACTGGGTACGACTTTCTTGTTGAAACATTTGCCTCTGAATAATCTTCTTATTTGACATTTTTTTCTAGACTTTTAAATAATGCATTAAGAAGCTTTCAGAGGAGCTTGAAGCAGCCTGTCATTGGCTTATAGGATACACTTGTTGTAAGGTACCATCTGGATTCAAATTCCTTGTTAAATAGGGCATTTGTGCTCATTCTAGCCTTCCTTGTTCTTATCAGCACAAACCAGATACAGGTAACTGTCATTCAGCAAAAGGCACCTGCTGTTATTTTCCCCCACAAGAAGGTCTACTAAGAAAGTTGAGATAAGAAAAACTGATGTAATAGAAAACAGCTTCATGTAGTTAACATCTGAAGATCCAGAAGTTTAAAGAAAGTGACTGTTAAACAGCTGTATTCTTATTTGCCATGCCAGTATATTTTAAAGTGGATAGATGGAGTCTTCCCTCCTCTCCCTTCCTTTAAAATTCCTTTGACTAATTTTGGCATTTATTGAAATTGTAGACACTTGTACATAAATAATTACTGAGTTTTAATGCGGGAAATACAACACTTCTAAATCTAATCATCTTCAGCATATTAGTAAGACAGATGAATCACCTGAAGTAAAACAAAACTAAATGTAGGTATTCTGATCCACACTCACTTGAATTTTTTCAGGCATATTTTAAATTCTTGCTTTAGTAATAGACAGTTTTTAAATGGCATATTTAATTCAAGACAGAGTAACAAGACACAGTTACTGATTTGACTTATATGTCAGTATTTAGTACTGCAGCCATTCTTTCTCCTTTGAAATTAAGTATCTAAGTGTGAGTGCTGCTTTGCTCTACCAGTTGAAACTTCAATTAATCTAAGTCATTCTACTAATACAGCATAATAAAAGCAAACATCCTCGCAGGTAAAAATTAGCTGGGAGATAGTATTGGGTATTATACGAGGGCTTCTCTGTTTCATTTTATTCAAAGTTAAGATATTTATGTTAGTTTTGACTCCTGATTTCACGATGGAGTGATAGAACCTTTTGCACTGCCTGTACTATGACTGAAGAACTGCAGCAACTAATAGCATTACTTACCAGCAACTGCTGTAGACTTGAGGAATCACAGAGGGGTTCTAGGCAGAAGATCTAGTGAGGACATAGCTACTTGTTAGCTCTAGGACAGTTTAAGGCCTGGGTAGGTTAAGTAGATATGCAGTGATGTACTGAATGCAAGACACTTGTGCTTTATAAAACACTGCTGTAACAAAAATCACGCAGATCTAATAAAATATACACAAGAATAATTTTAAACACTGCTTTTTTTTTTTTGGTGGAATTTTTTCCTGGAAGCTTGGCTGCATCTGAGGGATGGGAAGAAATAAGTAGCTGAAAATAGTAATATAATAATATTTTAACTCTCTGCATTTGGAACAGCTTAATGAATATGAATTGAAGGAAGACTTTCAGTTAAAATACTTCTTCCTTGATTAGCTGCTTTCACTCCAATTTAAATCACTTTTTTTCCTATGAAAACTGAGGAAGCTTTAAAAAACTCAAGTCTTTGAACAAACTTCTTGCTTGATAAAGTGAGAGCTGTATAACGAATTATCTGGCACTATGCATCCTACCTGTTAATTAAGAGCAATGTTAGGTGCACACTTGCTGTTTAGTATGAGCCCCATGACTTTAAAATGTTTAGTGTTTGGTTCTCCCATTTTATCTTCCCCACCAGTTTGGCATTTCACTGTAGGCATGAAGACCAGGTAAGACTGGTCAAACATTCTAACATTTTACTGTATTTTTTAGGTACTATTCCTGGGCCAATTTTGTTTGGTGTTTCTATAGACAGCAGTTGTACTCTGTGGGATATCGATGAATGCGAAACTAAAGGAGCCTGCTGGGTATATGATAATGAAAGAGTAGTTTATCTGCTGATGGGCATGAGTAAGTAATTCCTTTATATTAAGTACATGTACAAGGTAATAGATATACTGACCCTTACTGCTAGATGGGAATTATTTTAAAACAGAACCTTACACTTTTAATTTTTAGTGGCACTGTTTTAAATTTTTTTTCTTAACTAATAAAAAGCAAAATATTGTGCAAGGAGAAAGACAACATTAAGTGACTCTTTAAAGGTCACTTAGAAAAATGTTTCAATAACAGTACAAAAGAGTTTTGCTCTTTAGTTTTCCTTCATTGTTACACTTTATTTACTGAATTTTAAGGGACTGGCACACATCTCAGTCTGGCTTCAGGGCCATAAGGATGACTAGGGACACAAAGATGATTAGAGAAATGGAGCACCTCTCCTATAAAGAAGAGGCTGAGAGAATTGGGATTGGTCAGCCTAGGAAAGAGAAGGCTCCAAAGTGACCTTATTGTGGCCTTTCAGTACCTGAAGGGAAGCCTGCAAGAAAGATGGAGAGAGACTCTCTCAGGGAGCATAGTGATGGAACAATGGGTAGTGGATTTAAACTTACAGAGGGTGGGTTTCAGTTAAATATTAAGAAGCAGCTCTTTACTGAGAGAGAGGGTGGCCAGGCACTGGAACAGATTGTCCAGACGAATTGTGGATGCCCCATTCCTGGACATGTTCAAGGCCAAGCTGGATGGGGGCTCTGAGCAACCTGGTCTAGTGGAAGATGTCTCTGCCCATAGCAGATGGTTGGAACTAGATGATTTTTAGGTTCCCTTCCAACCCAAACCATTCTGTAATTATCTGGGTTGGTGTGTTGACAGCTTAAGGTCTGAAGAGCTTTCTTCCTCTTGTCATATTTCAGTTCTTTAAATTATATGAAGTTCTTGTAACTATCTCTGAACACTGGTCAAAAAAATTTTCCAACTTGTTTAACAATCTGTTCCCTTCAAGTATTTGAGCTATGTATGCCTGTGGGAGAGAAGACAAGCTAAGCTTGCATCTGTGATAACTGTTCTTGTCACATCTCCTAGGTACTTACAGTGCATAAACTAAAGTACCAACATCTAATCCTAAAACTGAAAAAGCAATGATCACAAGGCCAGGTTTCAGTATCTCCCAGGCATGTTTTTAATAAAATGCAATCCCTCCTGTTTTCTCCTCTCCCTTGGCCCCCCAAGTTGCACAAACACCTATATGTAACCTTTTAAGGTAGCTGATGAGAGAATACTTAACAGGCATTCTATGTGTGAAGTTCTAGTTTGTGGAAAAGAGAATATTAATACAGCAAATGACAGTACTGAAACAAGAAATAAGAAAGACTTGCACTTCAGGCTAGAGTGGGGTGAAGAAATACAAAACTGAAGCAAAGGCTGCTGCAAGCAGAAACTGTCAGGCAGGTGAAGTTCAGTTGGAAGCCTGCCTTTATCTGCCCTTTGGAGTTCATGTAAAATACATTTAAATGGATGCTGTGCATTTCAGAGTCTTCGTGTAACTCATCATGTGAAACTTTACAAATGACTGAAACACTTTTTGCTACTGAAGGTGAATGCAATAAGGACTCTTCTATTCTTTGCATCCAGGTGCTGCTTGCAAAATCATCACAATCATCTTTGTGATCCTGGCAGTGTATTTCTACAAGCCTCCACCACTGAATAAAGCACTGTCACCAAAGAATGCAGAAATGGTATCTGCTGTACCCACATGAACTATGAGCAAATCAGGGACTTTTGAAAGAAACCAGTAAGAATATGCACTTCTACAACAGTTGTACCAAAGTTCTTGTACACCCTTGCCTGAATATAAAAGATCACATTCAACATCTGAACAACTTAAAATATTTGTGAACCTGTGGTGTTCTCTAATTTGCTAGACATTGCTTAGTATTCCATTGTGTATATCCAAAGAAATGACACTTTCATTTGCAGTCTAATTTAAAAAGTCTAGTAACTTAATTGAAACAAATTGCATACTCTGATCATAAAAAAGGAAAAAAGCTGACTGAGCTGCATTTACCTCTATTTGTAACTAGTGGAAGAAAACAAGTAACTTGGTATATTAAAGGGGACTATGTATGTTCTAAAAGGACTTATTTGAATGTGCTCGTAATCTGGGCTAGTGCCTTTGGGGATTTTTTTTCTGTAGCAATACTTGGGAATATGCAAGTTTGGGGCTATTTTTTAAAAATATTTCTACATGTTATTTTAATGGCATAAGTTCACTTTATAGTATTGTAGGAAAATGTGAATCGTTAGGTTAGCTGGGTTGTAAAATCAAAATATTGCTTAATTAGTGTGTTTGAGTTTCTATCTGGAATATATACAGAAAGTTGCTGTTCAGCTGATTTATTGAAGTATTTTTAAAATGTTTCTATAAAATTTGAAGAGAACCTATTTTCTTACAATTTCTGTGTATGTTCTGTCAACTCCAAATGACTGAGTTCTACACGTTTCAACTCAAAGAAGCACAATGCTGAAAGCTAGCATGAATCTGTATTGAAAAATCAGAAGTAGAAAAAGATAGTTTTAGTTGTTCTTTTTGACATAATAAGTAGTTATTAAAGCTGTATTTGTGTAGCACAACAGAAGTGATACATACAAGTCAGCCACTGTTACCAGACATTAAACTACAGTGCCTGCTGTTGTACTTTATTAATAAACACTTCCTTTTTGTTGAACTGGCTGTGCACGTTGTTCTTATGTAGCTGTGTGTGCCCTCTTCATTGTGTTACAAGGACTGTACTCATTGACTCTACCAAGATTTTTAAACAAGTGCTACAACAAAGGATTATGGCATATGGCTCATGCTTCATCTAATTCTTTAAATGTAGCTGTTGAATTGACGGAAGTTAAGTATGCAACTCAAGAAGATCCTCTAACTATTTGTAAACAATTTTATTTACAGGAAATATTTTATTCAGGAAATAAAGCAAAATCAATTACACCCTGTAACACAGCACTTGAGGTCTGTTGAGAGAGAGGAGGAAAGGGGCAGAATTTGCTTGCTTCATATAACTGAATGTCTCCTGATGAGGTCTGTGATTCATTCCTGATAAATGGGCTATGAAATAATTATTCTGAAATAATTTTCATTTTCCAGCTCTGAAATATTTTGTGTGAGGTATAGCAAATCACTTAATCATAGTAAAGACATATAGTATTGTAGCTCAACTGTAGCTCAACTTGCTTCTCTTGCTTAGACTGAGATCATAGTTTACACTTTCTGCTGCTGAATGTGGTTGCACAGACTACAAAACCTGGGGGGCAGAGCAACCAGAGCTTTCTCTTCTGAGGAAGTTACCAGCACTCTTAGTTGCACTGGAGTGGTTATTTGGGTGGAGAAGGAAGGAAGCATTGGTGTTGTAATTTATAACCTATCCTGTAACTTGTTAAAGATTATCCTTGCTAGTTTAGGAATAGCAGCATAACGACTAGAAGACAGACCAAATAGAAGTTTATTGATTTACCTTGTGTCATAGCCATGTTAAATTAATAGATACAGCAATAGATAGTGGAGGGAAGTAGATCTTGTGTCAAAGTCTTTTACAAAGTAAGAGTAAACATTACAGACAAGTGCATCTTATTTGTTTGGACAGGGAGGGGTGAATTAAAAACTGTCCCCATGACTGTGCCTGGAATGTCAAAGCACAAAGTCCAGTTTGAGCCAAGTCACTGGTGCTGAACCCCACAGATCAGTTCTGGGGCCATTACAGTTCAATTTCAATCACCTGAATGGTGGACTAAATTGTGTCTCAGAGAAGTGGCTGATAGGCTGGATGGTTGCTGCCATCTCCAGAGGGACCTAGAAAAGATTGAGAAGACAAACAGGAACCTCACAGGAATTTCAACAGGGAACTACAGAGGCCTGCACCCAGGGAAAAATAACCCCAGGTGTTAGTAATATGGAGGTGACTTTCAGCTAGAAAGCAGCTCTTTAGAGAAGGTCCTTGGGTTCATGGTGGACAAGCTGACCACAAGGCAGTAATACACCCCTTCTGCAAAAAAGGCCAATAGTGTCTTGGTCTGTGTTGGGCAAAGCACTGGCAGCAGGTTAGGGGAGATGATCCTGCCTTTTACTCAGTGCTCCATATCTGGAGTGCTGGACCCAGTTCTGGGCTCTCCAGAACAAGTGGATTACTTGCTGGATGGGCTGTGGTGCAGGGTTACAGAGATGATTAAGCGGTGGGAATATAATTCATACTGAGAGAGCTGGGGAAGCTCTTTTTAGCCAGCAGAAAATCAGGCTCAAAGGGTTCTGAGCCTTGAAGAGGTGGAAATCAGGCTGTTCTCTTATTAAGTCCTAACTGTATGGACAATAGGCTGTAGACACAAAGGGAAACATCTGAAATTTCCTCTGAACACAAGAAAACTTTTTTTAACTGTGAAGGTGGTCAAACATTGGAACAAGTTATTCAGGAATTTGTGGAGTTTGTCATTCTTAGAGGTGTTTAAAAAACCTAAATGATTCTGTATTTCTGTGAGATGCTCCCCAGTGTGGCCATTGTCCTGTTCACTCTATGCTGTGGTACTTCTATGTGTGTTCTTACAAGAGAAGATCTATATGTTCCTGAGCAGTGGTTTCTAATTTCTTTTTTTTTTTTTCATTGGTTTTTTTGCTGGTTCGTTTTTGGTGTTTTGTTTTTTTTTTTTTTTTTTTTTAAAAAACCTAACTATCAGCTTGTTTCTCATATTAAACAACACTTAGCAGCTAATACTGTGTGTATGCCTAACTGGTTGATATTAGTTCTTTTCTTGCTAAGAGTGATAAAACATTTCAAACTGAAGTTGACAGTCTTACATGATTTGTACATGCTCTGGAACTACTGTTGAGAGTTCTTGGACTGCTATATTTAGAGACTTGTATCTTTGAGGTTGTGTCAACAACCACAGATTTGGGGTTTAAGAATTTCAAATATTGTCCAAAATAAGGGTGACTTAAAACTTTTTGAAAGTTGCATCTTCTAACGAGCATGATTATTTTTAGAAACATATCCTAAATGCAAATGAATTCTCCAAAACTTCATTGCAGCCTCTACTCAGTAAATCTATGTGGTTCCGGGAGTCTTACAAGGGAGTGACAGTAATTAGCTATTACAGTTGAGATTAAACTTCTAAACTTTTTGTTGTTGTGGGTTTTTTTAATCTTAAAACCAAGACTGCAAACTGTGTTTTCTCTGTCTTGAAGAGGAAGGACGATGATAAGGTAAGCTCAAGATCTGTTTGGACAGTGAAAGATGGAGCCCCTGTTAAAATAAGCTAATTCTTTTTATTTTAGAACTTCTCCAAAGTGAACAGCTTAACACCAAAATTCGCTTGACAAGGCAAGAGTAGATTCTTTCTGGCATCATAACTACTGAGAGAGGAAAATATGAATTATGTTTTGTATGTGCCTACCATACATGTCATTACTTAAAAGTAATTATTTTGTATACCTACTTGGTTTGTGGAGTCTCTTTGCATGTGGTTAGAAGTATCTGAACAAAATTACTGAAATGTACTGGTTGTAAAAATAGAAGACCAAAGTACATCTACTGGCAGATTATGGACAGAAACATAGGAACCTTAGGAATGCTGTAGCTTTTTAGCTGTTTTTGCCAGCTTGAAGTTCAGTTGCTGACCATTACTGAGATGATGACAATAGGACTTGCACTGCTTCCTGCTTTAAAATATGTTACAGGTAGATCGGGTGTAAGCAAGTGTAAGATAATTACTGAAAAAACCCATCTTTTAAGTCTGAAAGCCTTTAAAAGGTTTTGGATTGAATAGCATTTCTATTTAGCAATGCATGACTACAATATACTTATTTAATCTTTTGTTACAGTAGCAGAACATACAGTTATGATATAAGTGGGATGAGGACTTTTTTTGTGTGTGTGTGTGCTTTTATTCCCACCCACCAGATGGCTCTGTTTCTGCTTAAAAATAGCCAATTTCGTTGGTTTTTGTATGGAACATTATGAGTCTTTAAAACACTGAGCAGAAAATATGCAGCTTTTGCAAAAATATTCCATTAATGGAAGTGTGACTAATGCCTTTTGTCTGCTTGATTTCTGTTTTTGCAGTGGCAGTGACTTTCTTTTAGTAATAAATACGTGAATATGCCTGTTTGTGATTTATTTTCTTTTTATGATGTCTGTGAATCAAGATGCAGCTCTACTTTTGTATGGATTCTTGTGGAGGTTTTTTTCCTGGAAGACAGAGATCTGCCTGTAAAAAAGATCAATGTTAGATTAAAGAAACTTTAAAAAAATACTGAGGAAGACAGCTAATCTTCTACCTCAGTAATAAATGATGCAAAAACCCCAAAATAAATCATTTGTCTGCTGCTTCTATGGAAAATATACCCTGAAGAGTGAGTCTGCTATACAGGAATCTTGTGAATTTGGGAAGCTTACTCACTGTTTACCTTTCCAAATCTGTATAATGGGAGTGTTGGTAACTGGTTATAAAACACCCATACCTCTCCAGTCTACAGAATACCTTAGTAAGTGTCCCAAATGGAAATCCCAGTGTCACATATAAAGTTTTTTTTCTGATCATTATTAACCTTTGAGCATTCATACTGAATATGTGAATTTTTATATGAAATGGCACTCTTGAACAGAGGTTAATATAGACCACCAAAATCATATCCAAGCTGAGTATGGAGATCAGAATTTCCTCCAAAATATTCAGAAACTTTAAAAAAAAGTATCTGGGTGAAATAAAGACCTGCTTTGCCTCCAGTATTTTGCTCTGAGATTGTCTGTAACAGTACAAAATGGAGGAAATATTTAACTTGTTTGGAAATAAAAACAAAATCATAAAATAGCTCCATTCGTGTGAAGTCAGTGAAGGTTTTGCTGTTTATTTAAAGGGAATCAGGGTGCTCAGACAAATTGCAAGACAGTTCTTTGATATTTGCTGCACTTACCATGTATCCAGCTGAAGGAAGTTTGTGTCACAAAACTGAAAGGCTTTAGTAACCTATAAACCTTGTAAGAAATGACTGAGCTATGACAGAAAATTAGTGCTTTTCAGAATTTTTGTTCCCTACTTAGTCAAGTTTTAAAAACGTCTTGCTTGTCGTGTTTTAATTGGCTAGATGTAGAGATTGGTTTCATAGTTTAGGAAAAGCATGCTGATTAATGCAAATCCACATCTCCACCTTTGCACTTCACATTTCTCAAGCATCTGCTGCCATTCCTGCAAATGGCAAACTGTCAGGCTACAGATAATGGAGGCTCCAAAACAGTGAAGTAATTACCTGCAGTAAGTGAACTGAAGCAGTTCCAGCAGGATATTGGCAAATAAACATACTAAACCAGCTATACCAGGAGACATGAAATGAGACAGAACAAATTCAGGCTGAAAATGTAACACAGGGAAATTCATACAGGAGATGAAGAAGATTACATTGCTGTTGTATTTCATTCTAGTCAAGGTTAATGACCTGCATTTGAAGAGCTTTGTAAATCAGTTGGTTGTGCCTACCAGAACATAAGGACACGCAGTGTTTGGTTGCAGAGGGACATAATCTTCTGGAAACAAACCCTGGAAACAAAAAAATCTGGTAGTGTGAACACTGCAGTATGTGGTAGCTGTTGTGGTTTAACCCCCTTCGGCAGCTAAGCCCCACATAGCCATTTTTATACTCCCTCCTGCTGGGGTGGTGGAGAGAACTGGAAGAGTGAAAATGAAGAAAACTTGTGCATTGCGATAAATACAATTTAATAAGTGAAGCAAAAAACACATAATGCAAACAAAGCAAAACAAGGAATTCA